>JAECUM010048633.1:0-18572 GCA_016617855.1 Megalonaias nervosa
CTATCAACAGCATGTTGGAATAAAACCTGTAATTCTATAATCATTTTTACTTGAATTTCTTTTTGCAAAACATAATTAATAGCATCTCTAAGTATCTTTTCAAGCGGTAACGGTTCATTACTAAGATCAGTTCGATAAGTTTTATTAAATCCTTCGAAAGATGATCTCACCAACAATATGTTTAATTTATTTTTTCTAATCGCGGCAATTTCATTTTTGAGTTTTTCGAGTTCATCAGGTGTTTTAGGGAATTTAACGTCTTTTCCAATTAATTGTTTATAATCGTTGAGTAAACTTCTAACTGTTTCATCAGGTATTAATTGAAAAAAGTTCATGAGATTCTCTTCGATTAATCTGCGGCGGCGTTTTATTTCATCTTGGACTAACTTATACTGGCGTTTCTGATTAGCAATTTTAATTTCATCAATTTCATCTTTTAATCGTTTCAAATCAGTATTCGACTTTGGGTATTTTGGCTTTTTTCCAGTAAGTTTTTCATACTCTGCCATTACTTTTTTGACATTTTCATGGCGTGTATACTTTGTACGATACATCTATATAATATAAAATTAGACTAAATTATATTCAAATAGAGAAATTTACTAATAATTTTGATTAAAATTGAACTAAACTTTTATCTAAACATATATATAATGCCTTTCCCAATCGGCTTACATAATTGCACGTGGTTGTTTCAAGGTTCTACTGAAGTTTGTGGCAAAAGATGTTACGATGAGAAATTCTGCGGACTGCATAAACAAGCCAAATCTGATGGCCCACAACCTTGTATCAAATGTGGGGTTGGCATGAGAGGAAAACATCAAATTTGCAAGAATTGCGGCGGACGAAAATTTAATTCAACTTTATTTTATTATAAAAATCGCACGCCAAAATATTACTGTAGAAAAACATCACCGCCAGAAATCACTGAGTTTTTAAGTAAAGTTAATTAACAAATTTTAATATTTTTTTTTAAATAAGTTTTTTTTTTATCAAATTTAAATTAAACTTAATTTTATATTATATGGCTGAAATAATAATAATTGATACTAATTATTTTCATAACAAACTTTGTTTCAGCCAATCTGGCAGAAAACGGTATTGCCCTGATATAACTAGATCCGATATTCAGACAACAGTAAAAATAATTAACGGTGAAATTTTTCCTTATATTTTAGACCGAAATGAACCACATGATGAAGGACTACCTGATGATAAATTAAAAATTATAATGGAGATGTTGTTTACTGAACTTAATAGGAGAGTTTGGATATTAGTAAGATTACATGATGTTGTTAATAAAGACTATGATGAGTTAAAACTACCAGATAATCTTCGCGACGAAGAATTTTATGAAAAAGAATGTTTTTTAGAGTGTATCCACAAGAAAGAATTTAATTTTAATAGTCACAACAAAAATATTAAAATCTATTCTAATAAATTTATCGATGAAAATGTTGTTTCTGTTTATAATAAATTTTATGATGGTTTTAGCCAAAATGATACTTTTAAAATAACACGCGATGATGTTGCGAGGACTCGTTTACAGAAAAAATTTGAGAAGCGAAATAATACTAATTAAAACTGTCTTAATATCATAAAATTATAGAAAGAAAAACAATAATGGTATCTCTTAGCGATATAATTGCACTTCGGTTGCTTAAAAACAAAATTAATAGAAATTATTTTTTCTGATTCATTGATGAAAGGAATAAACGGAGAATTATATTATATTCCACCAATTAATTCTACAATAAATGTTTCTGTAGAATGTAATGGTGTTTGTAATAAAATAACGGCAAATATCGGCCGAACAACAGATCTAACAACGTTTTCGCTAGCAAAAATTGTCGAGGAGTTTTCAAATGAAATAATTACTAGAATTGATGTTTTAAGTTTAGCAAAAGATGAAATCGAACAAATATTGAAACGACCATTATCAGAGCAAGAAAAGATATTTAAAGCTGCTGTCGATGATATCAATACAAAAAATGGAAAAATTATAAACACTGAGCAAAATGGGAAAACTATAAACAGCCGGGGCCGACCTCGGAAATTATAATTTCTGCAAGTTTGCGTTAGTTAATTTTGTTCAACAACAGCACAACAACAACAACAACGACAACAACAACAACAACAGCGCAAAAACAGCGCAACAACAACAGTTAAATTTCTAGGCCAAACCCCAGGCAATTTTCAATATAAATTTTCATCTTTCGTTAACATTTTCTTAAACAACAGATTAAAAAAACAGACAAAATTAGCGAAAAATGGACGAAAAATGAACAAAAATGATATAAAAATACCAAAAATACCAAAAATATCAGAAATTTATATCGAAAGTTGCTCGAGGTTTGGCCTGAAGAAAATTGTATATGTGACTAAAAAACAATCGAAAAAAAGCAAAATTAACGAAAAAAAATTTGAAATTTGACTAAAAAACAGATAAAATTGAATTTTTCAGATTTTTAATTATTTTTTTTTATATTATAATAGAAAGTTTTTTGAAATATCTTGCGCCTTTTTATAAATACTCCTGATTACCAACTTTGCAATTACTTAAGAGATTACTTTAGTATTTATAAAAAGGCGCGAGATACTTTACTTTTTCTAGAATTAATTCCGAATGTTTTTTAAACGCTGATAATAATGAGCAAAAAGATAAAATTGACTAATTCGGAAATTTCGGAAATAAAGAACGCCCGTGGTAAAATGAGAGTTGCTGACATTATGGGTAAATATAACATCAGCGCATCTAAATTGCATGGTATTTGGGAAATACATAAAGATGAGCAAGCTGTTTGTGAACGCTGTAAAGTCTTACAAGATGAAATTGATAGTTTGACCGAGAAGAACAAAACAACATCGATAAAGCATGAGCTCGCCGTAGATAAACTTAAAATCAAAAACGAAAAAATCGGCGCCCTTGTTAAAGAGCTTGATGATGCACGAGGACGAAATGTTGTTTTTGGAAAATTAGAACAAAATAATAACAGTACTTTGCTTATGATGGATACGTTGAAGCAACAAAACGATTATCTGCTAAAACAAGCTGAAAAACAACAAAAACAAGTTGAAAAACTCAGCAAGCAAACAAAACACAAGCATGAAAAACAATCGCCGATGCTTGAGCAACTAGCAATAGAAAATGAAAAATTAAAATTTGATTTGGTAAAAATTCAGAAAGAAAATGATTGATTAAAAACATCAACTGATGATCAAAAACAAAGGATCGAACAAATAGAATGGCAAAAGGAATTGTCTTGTAAGACAAAATCTGAAAACATCAAGATAATACAACAACGAGAGAAAGATCTAAAAACAATAACATCAGATTATGATGATCTTGTGATAAAACATGAAAATTGATTATTGATTACAACAGTCTTGTTAGCAACAACGATCGGTTAAAAGAAAAAATAGAACAGTTGATCGATGAAAAGGAAGAATGCCGATTTAATAAATTTTTATCAAAGAAGAAGTTCGCCGAAGTTAATAAAATATTCGAAAAATAATTTCAAAAAACTTTCTATTATAATATAAAAGAAAAATAATTAAAAATCTGAAAAAAATTAAATTTTATCTGTTTTTTAGTCAAATTCCAACGGTTTCTTTTTTTCGTTAATTTTGCTTGTTTTTCGCCTGTCTTTTAGTCACATTTACAATTTTCTTCAGGCCAAACCTCGAGCAACTTTCAATAAAAATTTCTGATATTTTTGGTATTTTTGGTATTTTTATATCATTTTTGTTCATTTTTCGTCCATTTTTCGTTAATTTTGTCTGTTTCTTTTATCTGTTTTTTTAAAGAAAATATTAATGAAAGATGAAAATTTATATTGAAAATTGCCTGGGGTTTGGCCTAGAAATTTAACTGTTGTTGTTGCGCTGTTTTTGCGCTGTTGTTGTTGTTGTTGTCGTTGTTGTTGTTGTTGTGCTGTTGTTGAACAAAATTAACTAACGCAAACTTGCAGAAATTATAATTTCCGAGGTCGGCCCCGGCTGTTTATAGTTTTCCCATTTTGCTCAGTGTTTATAATTTTTCCATTTTTTGTATTGATATCATCGACAGCAGCTTTAAATATCTTTTCTTGCTCTGATAATGGTCGTTTCAATATTTGTTCGATTTCATCTTTTGCTAAACTTAAAACATCAATTCTAGTAATTATTTCATTTGAAAACTCCTCGACAATTTTTGCTAGCGAAAACGTTGTTAGATCTGTTGTTCGGCCGATATTTGCCGTTATTTTATTACAAACACCATTACATTCTACAGAAACATTTATTGTAGAATTAATTGGTGGAATATAATATAATTCTCCGTTTATTCCTTTCATCAATGAATCAGAAAAAATAATTTCTATTAATTTTGTTTTTAAGCAACCGAAGTGCAATTATATCGCTAAGAGATACCATTATTGTTTTTCTTTCTATAATTTTATGATATTAAGACAGTTTTAATTAGTATTATTTCGCTTCTCAAATTTTTTCTGTAAACGAGTCCTCGCAACATCATCGCGTGTTATTTTAAAAGTATCATTTTGGCTAAAACCATCATAAAATTTATTATAAACAGAAACAACATTTTCATCGATAAATTTATTAGAATAGATTTTAATATTTTTGTTGTGACTATTAAAATTAAATTCTTTCTTGTGGATACACTCTAAAAAACATTCTTTTTCATAAAATTCTTCGTCGCGAAGATTATCTGGTAGTTTTAACTCATCATAGTCTTTATTAACAACATCATGTAATCTTACTAATATCCAAACTCTCCTATTAAGTTCAGTAAACAACATCTCCATTATAATTTTTAATTTATCATCAGGTAGTCCTTCATCATGTGGTTCATTTCGGTCTAAAATATAAGGAAAAATTTCACCGTTAATTATTTTTACTGTTGTCTGAATATCGGATCTAGTTATATCAGGGCAATACCGTTTTCTGCCAGATTGGCTGAAACAAAGTTTGTTATGAAAATAATTAGTATCAATTATTATTATTTCAGCCATATAATATAAAATTAAGTTTAATTTAAATTTGATAAAAAAAAAACTTATTTAAAAAAAAATATTAAAATTTGTTAATTAACTTTACTTAAAAACTCAGTGATTTCTGGCGGTGATGTTTTTCTACAGTAATATTTTGGCGTGCGATTTTTATAATAAAATAAAGTTGAATTAAATTTTCGTCCGCCGCAATTCTTGCAAATTTGATGTTTTCCTCTCATGCCAACCCCACATTTGATACAAGGTTGTGGGCCATCAGATTTGGCTTGTTTATGCAGTCCGCAGAATTTCTCATCGTAACATCTTTTGCCACAAACTTCAGTAGAACCTTGAAACAACCACGTGCAATTATGTAAGCCGATTGGGAAAGGCATTATATATATGTTTAGATAAAAGTTTAGTTCAATTTTAATCAAAATTATTAGTAAATTTCTCTATTTGAATATAATTTAGTCTAATTTTATATTATATAGATGTATCGTACAAAGTATACACGCCATGAAAATGTCAAAAAGTAATGGCAGAGTATGAAAAACTTACTGGAAAAAAGCCAAAATACCCAAAGTCGAATACTGATTTGAAACGATTAAAAGATGAAATTGATGAAATTAAAATTGCTAATCAGAAACGCCAGTATAAGTTAGTCCAAGATGAAATAAAACGCCGCCGCAGATTAATCGAAGAGAATCTCATGAACTTTTTTCAATTAATACCTGATGAAACAGTTAGAAGTTTACTCAACGATTATAAACAATTAATTGGAAAAGACGTTAAATTCCCTAAAACACCTGATGAACTCGAAAAACTCAAAAATGAAATTGCCGCGATTAGAAAAAATAAATTAAACATATTGTTGGTGAGATCATCTTTCGAAGGATTTAATAAAACTTATCGAACTGATCTTAGTAATGAACCGTTACCGCTTGAAAAGATACTTAGAGATGCTATTAATTATGTTTTGCAAAAAGAAATTCAAGTAAAATGATTATAGAATTACAGGTTTTATTCCAACATGCTGTTGATAGTGAAAGCTTTTCAGATCCGTACTTCAAAACAGAGCCATATATTATACTTGAGCATTACAATGCTGATATACTCGCTGATGAAACAAAACAGAAATTTGAAAAACAGATTGACGAATATACGCAAAGAGGCTCTGGCTGGGGTTTTATCAATAACATAGAACTGTTGATTCATACACATCATTATAATCCACTTCGCGCTGGAAAGTTTGTTGAATTACCACTAGCGATTAGATTTACACATTGTTGTATAAATGTTATTAGCGACGATGATATGTGTTTTGCTTGGGCAGTGTTAGTAAAGTTGTTTCTAACAAATGATGATAATCCAAACAGAGTTTCAAAATCCCGGCCGCATCTTTCAAAATTAAATTTAACTGGAATCGATTTCCCAACACCGCTAAGTCAGATCGATAAATTCGAACAAAATAACAAAAATTTCATCCCACATGGCGTAAACGTTTTCGGATTAGATGATGTAAAAAAATTGTTCCCGCTACGAATATCAAAATTAGCCGGACCAGATGTTATAAATATGTTACTGTGGAAAAAACATTATTCACTTATTAAAAACTTTAACGGGCTAGTTGGAAGCCAATATAATAAAAGTCATGATAAAAAATATTTCTGTTATAAGTGTTTACATGGTTTTAAAAAGACATCAAAAGAAAATAGGCCTGACCCGCTACAAGAACATTTAAAATATTGCGTCTATAACCAGAAAACAACATTGCCGGCAGAAAAATTGAAAAATTATAAATTTACAAACTTTAAAAAACAATTACTCATTCCGTTACGATAGCGTATGATTTTGAATCGATTTTGTCGCCATTGGAAGTAAAAATAAACAGCAATCGCCAAACAAAGCACACCCACAAACATATTGCTGTCGCTGTAGCGTATAAAGTTTCTTGTATTGTTGATGAAAGTTTATCTACGTCTGTTCAACTGTATCGGCGCGAAAGCATTGATGATGAGGAACCTGCTGTTTGGTTAATAAAACAATTATTTAAGGAAGCGGAAAAAATTAACCGAAAATTAGAGAATGTGGAACCGATGCTGCCGTTGAGTGAAAACGAAAAAATCGAATATCGCAATGCTACAATTTGCCATTTTTGTAAAGGTGAATTTGGCAACGATGAAAATTATCGCGTCCATGACCATTGCTATGTGACTGGAAAATATATCGGAGCAGCTCATCAACAATGCAAGGAAAAATTTCATGCTGCAAGTTTTATACCATGTATCGCACACAACTTTCGTGACTATGACAGTCATTATGTGATTCGAGCTCTTGGTCATCCTGATATTGTTAAATTATGCACCAATCAAAGAATCGGCGGAATTCCAAACAATAAAGAAAAATTTATGTCATTAATGATTGGCTGGCTACGTTTTATTGATAGCATGCAATTTATGGCTAGTTCGTTAGATGCACTTGCGAAAAATTGTAGAGAATTTCCGAGTTTAACAGATCATTTTGAGGAAAAGTCTTCCGTTGATATGATGAAGAAGAAAGGTATTTTTCCATATGAGTATATCGATGGATTTGACAAACTCGAAGAAACGTCGTTGCCTCCCATAGAAAAATTTTAGTCATCACTTAATAATTCAAGCATAAAAGATGAAGAATACAAACACGCTGAAAATGTTTGGAGTAAATTCAACTGCGAAACTATTGGGGATTACATGGATCTTTATTTGATTCAAGACGTATTGTTGCTCGATGATATTTTTACGAGTTTTCGTCGAACCAGCATTAATAAATATAAACTAGATCCGGCTTGGTACTTTTCGTCGCCTGGATTAAGCTGGGACGCGTTATTTAAGTTAACCGGGGTTACCGTCGAGTTGATAACCATAGGAAACATAGACAAATATAATTTTATTGAAAAATGTATTCGAGGCGGAATAAGTGTTATTAGTAAAAAAACATGCACGCGCTAACAATAAATACATGAGCGATTTTAATCCGGTAGAAAAATCTTCTTTCATACTTTATCTTGACAAAAACGGATTATACAGTTGAACTATGTCACAATCAATGCCGTATGCATGTGGAAATTGGGTTAGTTTAGCAGAATTTGCTAAAGACACTGATAATCTCACAAAAGATCTTTCGAATGCGAATCGTTCTTATTTTGTTGAAGTTGATGTTAGTTACCCTGAACAACTACATGATTTACATAATGATTATCCGTTTCTTCCAGAGAAGTTAATTATCCCAGATAAACTTTTATCGAAAGAACAATTACAAAACCGAACAGGAAGCCCATGCACCGTTGAAAAACTCGTACCAAATTTATTAAATAGAAAGAACTACATTTGTCATTACAATAATATAAGACAAGCTGTTAAATCAGGGTTAATTGTGACTAAATTTCACCGAATGTTACTTATCAAGCAGTCGCGGTGGATGGCTGATTATATTAAGTTCAACAACTACAGTAGAACTTTAGCAACAACAGATTTTGAAACAGATTTCTTTAAACTTATGAACAATTCCGTCTTTGGCAAGACTATGGAAAACATTCGAAATTGCGTTGATATTGAACTCGTTAATAGCAAAAAACGTTGTGAAAAATTGGTCTCGAGCGAGAAGTTCGCTGGTATAGTACCAATATGTGAAAATCTTGATATGGTTTTGAAGAGAAAGACAAATTTAATATTAAATAAACCAATATTCGTTGGCGCGTCGGTGTTAGAAATTTCAAAGTGGTTGATGTTTGATTTTCATTATAATTTTACCAAGCTAGTTTGGCCTGAATCGAACTTGCTGTTTACCGACACAGACTCACTCGTTTATGAGATATTTACCGAAGACGCATTTAAGGATGTTTATGAACATTGTAATGAGTTTGATTTATCCGACGTAGCAAAAGATAATCAGTTTCATGATCCAACCAATAAAAAAGTACTAGGGTTGATGAAAGACGAATTTAAATTTAACCCTGTTAAGGAATTTGTTGGCCTTCGAAGTAAAATGTATTCGCTCGTAACAGCGTCCGATGAAGAAACAAAAAGATTAAAAGGAATTAAAAAATGTATTGTTGAAACATGTATCCGCCATAAAGATTATCTTGACGTGCTATTCAACTCGAAAAAACATAGGGCAACAATGTCGACGATAAGATCTTATAAACATGAAATATTAACAGATAAAATAATCAAGCATGGTCTTACTAATTTTGACGATAAACGTTATTGTGTTGATGGAATAAACACATTTGCGTTAGGACATTATAGATGTATGCAAAATTGAAAAATTTAAATTAAACTAATTACGTTAATATATTTATAATTACTTGTAATTTTCTGCAAAATACATAAATGAATTTTGTGCGCATTTCCTTCATAGTACTCTTATTTTGTCATTTACTTTAAAAAGTATGGGAAAAAAAACTTCGACTTTTTTTTGGTTAAAAATAAGCTATAACGTTTTAGATTTTTTTAGATATTTTTGATCATAGAAGCCTCAGAATGACAAAATAAGAATAATATGATGGAAATGCAGTAGAAATCCCCTTTCTCATACTACTTCACTCATATAATTTTCAGAATCACTCATATCCTTTTCATATCTATTTCAAAATCTCTCAATCCTTTTCATATCTATTTCAAAATCACTCAATCCTTTTCATATCTATTTCAAAATCACTCAATCCTTTTCATATCTATTTCAAAGTCACTCAATCCTTTTCATATCCTTTTAAAAATCACTCATATCCTTTTCATATCTATTTCAAAATCATTCATATCCTTCTCATATCTATTTCAAAATCACTCAGTCTTTTTCATATCCTTTTAAACATCACTCATATCCTCTTCAAAATCACTCATATAATTTTCAGAATCACTCATATCCTTTTCATAACCATTTCAAAATCACTCATACCCTTTTCAAAAGTGCTAGAACGAACTTCTACCAACACTTCTTGACTAGTGTTTGGGGACAGTACGTCGTCGTCGCTCGGGTTCAGCTTTCTCCTTGAAAAGATATGATTATTTCATACTGACTTTACATGGCTGTCGTACATGCTCTCTCGCCTTATATATATATATATATATATATATATATATATATATATATATATATATATATATATATATATATATATATATATATATATATATATATATATATATATATATATATATATATATATAGAGAGAGAGAGAGAGAGAGAGAGAGAGAGAGACAGAGACAGACAGACAGACAGACAGACAGATAAAGGGAGAGGACACCCCTGTACTGAACATAATACACTCATTCATTTTCTATCTGTGAAGATGGAAGAGCCACAAAAGAACAAAAGAACAAACTGCTCGTCAGATTTACACACAATCATTCGAAAGTACACTATTCATTTCGAGACAAAGAGAAGATACCTGCTATATTTCTGAGGAGTCGGACACTGAACTACAGAATGTTTCCCAACGTCATTGAAAAGGAATCTCCAAGATATGATAATGCTGACTGAAAAACACGGGCCCTGAATGAATTATTGTTATATGCGTTATGATTTATCGGAGATTCCTGTCATTTCCGCTCCGCACGTAGACTATATACACAGGAGCAATTGTCCATTGTGTCAGCTATTCCAGTATGTTTTTCAATCCTGAGTCATCATGTGCTATCTCCATGATCATAGATACGGTTAATTGGAAAGAAGAGTGTATGTGGAAAGGCAAGTAATGTTGTATGCGTTACGTATCTTTGGTTAACTCCCAATGACTCTTTTCAGGACCACCCATTCCTCTCAGAAAAGAGGTACGTCTCAATCATTGACAAACTATTGTGTGCAATATGATTGTGCACCTCTTTCCCAAATGAAACATAAACCCAGTGGATGTTTCGTGTGCATGTGTGTATATGTGAGTGAGCACCCTACTGTTTTGTGTGTAATAGCATGCGTAGATTCCTACCCCTCTTCTCTCATTACACTGCTAGGATTATAGGGATTGAATAGTTGCCGCCTCCTTTTGTTTCGTTTGGCGACTGTAACAGGCAACATACAAATTGGGACTATAAAGATATCAATGAGAGAGGGAAGCTTATTAAAGACTTTGTTCAAAACAATCTTTGTCTCTCTAATGATATGTCGCATAACTAACTGCATCCTGACAGAGAATCATATTCGCCTTAAGATTTGACTTCCCGTAATCCATGTAAACATGATTTTTCTTGAGAAGATTGTAACAACCCATATGTTAGTGACTAAATTCCAGTATATTTAAGAGGTAAAGATGACATTTTAACAATACAGGCTAGAAAATGTTCAATACCTCTGTGAGTCAAATCAGACAGCTAATGTTTTGGACGATACAATGCTACTATTTACAAAAGATTCACCGGGGATACGATGCCAAAAGAATCGAGGATTCCAAACGTTCCAGCAAGCTATGGCTTGATGATTCTAGCAAAGGCACAATAAAGGAACGAAAAAGAAACCACCTTGGGTGTACCTCAGTGCAGCATATTGTCTCTCACCCTTTTCAACATCACTATTAACATCATAGTGAAATGCATTGATTCAGGAACTGACTGCTCAGTATATATTGACGACTCAGTAGATCAAAGAGTATTGATATTATCGAACGTTATCCTCAGATAAAGAGAGGCTAGAAATGGGAAGAAGACGACGGGCTCAAATTTTAGATATCAGAAACTATTTGTATATGCACTTCTGCAGCAAATCGTATGCATGATGCCCAGAATTCTGTCTCGCGGTTGTCTTATTCTTATTCTGGAGGCGACTAAACGTTTAGGGTTTTGTGTCGTCCGTTTGCTAACTTTTCTTCCATATTAGATACCTCAGGGAAAAATACCAAATCAGAGTGGAAGGTCTTCCTTCGGTTATATAGGATATTAGTAAGTTCCAAATCTGACTATGGCTCGATTGTACAGGGATCTGTTTGTACATATTACCTACGTATGCTTGATTGTACAGGGATCTGTTTGTACATATTACCTGCATATGCTTGATTGTACAGGGATCTGTTTGTACATATTACCTGCATATGCTTGATTGTACAGGGATCTGTTTGTACATATTACCTGCATATGCTTGATCCGATAAACATTCAGGGACTTCGACTCTATCTGAGTCCATTTAGAGTGACCCCTTGAAATGGCCTCTATGCTGAGGCAAATGAACTATCTCTTTATCTTAGACGAACGAAACTGGCTCTTCGGTGCGCTACCAAACTAACTTCTAATCAGTCTAAACCTGCTTACAGTGAAATATATCAAACGTTATATGTTCAGAAAGCAAACTTCATTCCACCTTTTGTATACGAATTCTTCCACACAAAAAAACCCCAACAAAAATCAATGTTAGAAATATTGTTAAATTCTGCATTCCCAAATTACCACCGTGGCTATCAAAACCTCCCAGGATAATATTGGACCTTTGTGAATTTAAAAAGACGTTTAAAAAAATCCTCTCGTTTATTACAATACATTTAATGAAATCAGGGCCTCCTGTCGTAGTCATACTCCTTGTGTAAAGACGGTTCGAAAACTTGAGACACTGCAACAACGCATGGCACTATCTCAAGACGTTTACCAGACAAAGCCACGTGTTTTGCTACAGTCACACTCAGAACTTTGAATTACATTGAAACCTCTCAAACATAAGTTACACCATCTTTTCGAATTTCCTTTCCACGTTGAAAGCCTTGCAGAATCTTAACTCTGAAAACTCGTCAATATCACAGATATTACAAAAACATGATCTTGTACTGATGGCTGATTTGGTACATTATAATAAACGGCAATGACACGGCAGATAGATCAGTCAACGCGGCTCTATATACACTCGTTCCCAAATGGAAGATTGCACATGATGACAAACGGCATTTTCTTCTTGTTTGGCAAAATATGTAGAATGAAAACTCCACAAGTGAAGAACACCAATCCCACTTTTGGTGAATGTTATCCCTCGTATAGGGGAGATGAGGTGGTATTTTGGGATTAAGGAATAAACCAAATGAAATATGTCTCAAAAGGTCGAAGGTCAATGTCACTACGTCTTAAATAAGAAATATTGTTTATGCACAATGCCTCGAGTACTCTTCATCATCTATAGTTACCAAACTTTGTGGATGACTTGTACGTGATGTCGGAAAGAAGTATCTCGATGTTGGTGATCAAAGGTTAAGACCAATGTGACTAAAACAGTGAAACTATTTTCAGCACAGAACCATTAGCACGAGATAACTTTACAAACTTTGTAGATGGTTTGGATAACGGTAGAATCCTAGAGATTGTAGGATCAGAAGGTCAACACTGCTATAAATGAAAGAAGAACCATGATTTCTACAAATACAAATTAGTTATGATGTATATGTCTTCATTAGCCTTAGTTGTTTGTCACTTAATTTAGTAATACCATCGTGGATAACAGCAGAAGTTGCGGTTGCGATGACTAAGAGCGGAATACATAACAAGCATGTGATTAAATTGACGTTAAGGAGAGGATCTAAGTTTCTTTGGCCCTTTACTATCGATATTGTAAATACCAAAGCTGGTACAGAAAACTAGGTCTCACATTTTTTTCCTCTTTTTTTTCAAGTTCGATATCTCTAATGAAGCATTAAGTATATAGTGAATTGCTTGTTGTGGGGAGGTAATTTTGGCTTGAACTGGATTTGAATCATATTTGTTTCCTCTGTTACTATCTGGCCAATATTAAAGAAGTATGAAAGTTTCTTGAAATAATTTATAGCCTGTTGTCCAAAATCATTTTGTTTCTATGCTGTCCTTCATGATGCATTGTTTGTGTAGCTGATATGTGCATCTAGAAGAATATATATTGCCCTCATCCAATGAAAGTCGAAACCTGTAAAAGGATGTATGTGCATATGTGTGTTTGTTTTTGTTCACTCCTAGTGCGTGTGTAAGAAGATTTTACTCTTTTGATCAATTGAACTGAACGTTGGCTCACTTCCTCTGTCTGCTAGTTGCAATGGTTCGGTAGAATTTGCTCGTAAACTTTTGTACTTGGGATTTCTTAAAGTCCAAATTTAATTGTTTTAATCATTTTTAGTGTTATTCTTGATCGAATTATTGCTCTTTTTACTTAGGTTTCTGAAGAACTCTGGATTCGTTGGTGTAATCTTTCGGGGAGATATTGTTCATTTTACTTTTCATTCTTAAGAACCCTGGTTTTGTTGTCTTTTCTGCTCAAGTAGCCGTAATAAGAATGTTGAGAGATCAAACATATTTGTTTCGAAATAAAAGGTAATGGTCGTTAGGATCAAAGACTAAAAAGTTATATTGTCGGTCAGCTGCAAAATGTAAACTTTTGTTTTGACAGAAACAAATTTATTCGCCTACAGTAATATTAAGACAGTAAGACTATACTGAATTCTTTTTTAGTCAAACGGTGGAACAGCGAGTCTAAATATACTGTTTCATTTTATACTATTTGTGCTTGGGTTTTCATTATGTACTATTCGTGCTAGGGTCTTAATTTTGTACTATTTGTGTCAGTGTTTCATTCTGTACTAAATGTACGAGGATTTTGGTAATCTTGTTGATCAAGTGAAGGACTGCGGATATTTATGCTACAGAGTCGAACGCTTTGGACAGAGACTGCGCGAGGATGACAGTGAACAAAAAAAAATGAAACTTTGCAGGAATCGTGATACACTCTTTCGTCACACTCATTCTCTTCCATGCTGTCTTCCTTTTACTGCTTGTTTTTTCGAGATCTACATTTATATTCTGATCTGACAACATGCAGTTTATGTAATTACAAGTATAACGCAAGAGAATAGATTAACAGATAATGATATGAAACAGTAACAACTTATCTAACAAAAAAAATCCTTAAATTAAAATAAAGTTAAGATTACTAAAGTTAGGTAGGTATGAGTTTTAACGTAAAGTCAGCACAATAATGGCCATACCGTGTCGATCAAAAGTTATGTTCTAAGTATGTAAAGACAAAACTTTAAAAAAAAAAAAAACGTTTGGTAACTGAACACATTTATAAAAAAAAAAAGTAAAGATGTAGTCCTAAAAGATAACAGACAAAACTATGTTACAGTTCTTTAATTGGTATATAAAATAAAAGACAAAACACGAGACTTCTATCTAGTGTCAAAATGTATTATCTAAGCCGTTGTTTTAACAGTGAACTATTTACTCTGTGCATCAGCACATTGCTTCTTACCTGAATTGACACATAACAAGCAAACAAAATTAAAATGTCGCAATGGGTGGAAGTCACCATTTTCAACAAGAATGTGTTCTACTTTACGTGACACTTCCAAGGCGTATTTTTTGGTCGAAGTTGGCTGTTAAAAATGTCTGACTTTGTCGGATATGTATCCTTTATGCGAGCGGTACAATGCGGCCTTATCTCTGCGATTTATTCTATGCCGACTGACAAACGGGCGACTACAGAGGAGTTTTGACTACCTTGTCTGCCCCTTTAATTAGCTAACACCCTTAAGGTTTTGCAAGGTTCTCAGTGGAACGGAGAATCAGAAAAGATGGTGTTTTTCTTTCAATTTTGTATTTTTTTAAAACGAATTTTTTGCATCGATAATGTTCAAAAGATTTAACGATGGTTGTAATTTTTACGGTACAAATAATGGTCTTATCTATGGAGGGGGATAACCGCCATAATTCTATGCGTGTATTTTCTAATCGTCCTTGATGCATTATAGTAAATGGCTGCTTGCAAGTTCTACTTTCATAATTCTATGTATATTGTATTCTTCATTGATATAAATTGTACGTGGCAGTTTGCAAGTGCTACTTTCCTTCTGCATTATTGTAAATGGCTGTTTGCAAGTGCTACATTCCTAATTCTAGTCATGAATTTTCTGATCTTCATTGATGCAAGCTGTAAATGGCTGCTTGCAAGTGCTTAGATCTACTTTCCTTCTGCGTCACTATATCTCGCAGTTTGCCAACTACAGAACTGATTCGGCAGTTTGTTGTATGGCAAAAGCTATGTCAGTTGTTACAAGTTTTGTATATTCTGTTTATAAACTTGACATATTACAATTACATCATTCCAACTGATGTTTTCATACAGATTTGGCTTTGCAACAATGTAAATACCAAGTTTTATCATTACCGTCTTTGTTGTCCAACTCGTGTCGCCATCTGTTGACATAATGGCATATTAGAGATTAGCATGGCATATTGACAACAGACGGCGCTCTAAATTTCTAAAGTTTTTCCGTTACTACAAATAATTAATGCTCCCCACGGAGCTTTACGGCATTCATTTTGTGTTGATAAACATTGTAACTCTTTTTCAGTCCCTTTTTTTAAGATATATGTTAGCAACGAAGTTTTAATCGTTCTCTAAAACCATGTGCTTTCTCTAAAATCTAAGTGATTTATAGCACCTTAGGAAAACAAAAACGTATACACTGCAGCAGAGTGGTCCATCGACACCAGCATTGACGCACTTAAGTATTTACTTTCACCGTTTAAGAAATCTACTTCTTAGTGATATCTCTCATTACTTTGGAAACATTAGTTATTTTAGCAAAGTAAGGATCAGAAATGACAATGATACATTCCCTCGTACTCTTCTTAACGAGCTTTCATCCGACAACCCCTGGTTGTAAGGATTGTATTGTACGTCACCCATTTTGACGCACGTCACAGACATCTATCTTTTCCTGTGATACTACTGTACATAAGCTCCGGCAGAACTAATATATTTCAGAGTAACATCAATAACACATAAAAAAGTTTATAGATAAAATGACATTAAAAAATTAAGCATTCCAAAAGGTTTTCTTATTCTTATCACAATATTCATTTTGTACAGAACTTCAACCTTTGAATGTATTTAAAAAAAAAACAAACAAAAAAAAACAAAAAAAACAACAAAACAACGTACAAACAAACAAACAGCCTTAAAACTGGTTTGCATCCTTTAAAACTTTTGTCACTAAAAGTGAGACAAAAGACAATGTTACAGGAGGTTTAACTTTTATTTATTGCAATTCTTACCATTACCAAACCAATTAAAAATAATAAATTGGTTCAAGAATTTTACAAATATAAATATAGCACCCTTAGGTTCTAATTATTCAGCTGCTCTTTGTCACATTAAAGATTTTTTTAAAACTTGAAAAGAAAAAATTTTGAAATGTGAATTTAGTGATGCATGATTCCGACTTATTAAGTGTGCTGCTCTTTGCAATTCAAAAGTAGTTTAGTGAATTATTTTTGATCAAAGAGTGAGAGAGAGAGAGAGAAAATGCACCAAAACCGCATATTTCATTAAGTTGTTGTAATTGTATACATGTATCCTGGGTCGATGAGTATGTTTTGGGACAGTCTAAAGGTCTTTCATTCAGCAAGTATCAAGAAGAGAAAAAACTCCACTGAATTAGCTGATCTTACTCGATTATACAGGGTAGAACTTTACTGATCACTGTCTTTTATTTGGTTTGATTTTATTTAATTGCCTACATGTATCCTGGGTAGTTGAGGGTGTTTTGGGACAATCTTTTGATGTTTTATTGTAGTCATGGGGTCTTTCATTTGGTGATAATTACCAACTTGGGGAAAAACTCTCCTGATCTTACTCGATAGTTATACAATGCAGGATTTTACTATCTTTTTTAAGGCTTGATTCAGTATAATTGTATTCATGTATCCTGTGTAAGAGTGTTTTTGGACAGTTTTGTGCTAACCCCATGACTTTCAGGGAGATAGGCAGAAAAATTAAACTGTTGGATGTCTAATTCATGCGTAAGTTCTTGCAAATAATCAAACATAAAATTGCTGGACAGATTTGGGGAGGCAAACAAGTGTTAAAAAAAATTGCCTAAACTTTTAGAACAGTTTTGCTTTAATATTCTTCAAAGGAATAGTCTATGGAGTTCTTGAGGACACACACATTATGGTCAACAAGTACTGGTTGCTTGACTTGGTGTTAGGTAAGGAACCGGCAGTCTACCATGTTTCTGCTAAATGGCTTGTCAAATGGTCAAATGCAGGAATAGGTTGCAGAAGTGCCTTAGTTATCTTCTAACTGGGATTTCCTACTATTTGGCAAGTGTGACAAAATCTTTGGTCCTTATAAACATCATTTTTAATTTCTGCAAAAAAAAAAATGATTCAGGATCTTGTGATAAGTCTTACTGACACCAAAATGACCAGCTTAAGGAGTTTTATGGGCTAGACTATGAATTTCCTGTCTATACAACGTAGGAATAACAATTTGATTGCTCGCTGACCACTCACCGCCAGCAGGTACATCTGGTGGTTGTCATTTTCTCATAATGACCCCATTTTTCACAAAGTAACAAACTGGTAGTTGTGTGGCTTCAATTTCTGAAACCCAGTCATGTGTATTCTCTGAGGAATAGTACTTGGGGGTCTATAACTCACATTAAAATGTATTGCATGCTTATAAAGTAGCTGTTACTTTCTATTCAGATATCTTACAACTGCAGTCAGAAATTGGCAAGTGGTTTTTATTAATCTGTGAAGAAACTAACTTACCTATGAATCTCTCTCTCTCTCTCTCTCTCTCTCTCTCTCTCTCTCTCT
>JAECUM010048634.1:0-26476 GCA_016617855.1 Megalonaias nervosa
GGTCAAAACGGACATTTTGCTAATTAACAGCCATTCGTTTGTATTATTAATCATTAATTAATATTTATAATATTAATCACATAAAATGTCAAGGATGTAATTTTGTATTGCTCCTGTCTTTAGAGGCGTTATAAAAATACAGCAATAATAATAATAATAATAATAATAATAATAATAATGTCTATTTAAAGATGGTGACATAATTAGTTGCATAGAACTAATCTTGTTTGTGGCCCTCTATTATATGCATATTTACATTCAAAGTTTATGTATATAGTTACAAACACACGTTCATACACACACGCAAAGCATTGGTAATGAGCTATATTTTGTATATAACAAACGGAAAATTTAAATGAATATGCTTCAGCTATGTATATTCTGTATATACAGTACAAAAAGTAGTGAGACAGCAAAATAAACGGTTAGTGAATTTATACTTTAAGTTGAAATGTATTTGTCCAATCGAGCAGGTCACACTTGTCATTCATTGAATTAGATTATAATTTACTGTATTCATATTTGTATTTTCTCTGATTTCCTTTTGGATTTGTTCCATGTTAGTGACAATGAATATTGGAAACGTTTTATAAAGAGTTCTTTAGTAGATTTTGGGATGGAAAGGTGGTTAGCTGAATTTGATCTTAAATTGGGAGTGTTGCTTTGTTTTCTTGCATGAAATAGTTCATTGAGATATAATGGAGTCATATTGTTTTGAATTGTTCTGCATAAGCATAGCCGTTCTCAAAAATATTTGTTCTCTTACTGTTAACATTTTAATATCATTCATTGCATTTGCGATGTTTTCACAATTGTCTAAGATTAGCCTGCAATCGCCTTTCCGCAAACGGAATAAATTGTAAATATTCTTGTCAAAAGTGATTCCCAAAATATTACAGTAAGCTATCATCATTACCTCCAACACTGATGATAATATTTTCAAATTGAGAAAGGTCTGTTTCTCTGACCACATGAAGCATATGACCAGTTCCCACCTCAGGTAATGTCTTGACTTTGATCAAAGGTTTAAGACCTCATTCACAAACATATTTAATGACTGAGTCACCAATCTGCAGTGTTTGTTTCATGGAAATTTCCAGATGTTTTGGGCTGGTTGATTTTCTTTGCTGAGAATAATCCCAGGTACTGGTGTTGGAAGAGCCCTGAGTTTCATAGCTAATATTAAAATAGTGGTACTCACGATTCACAACATTTCTGTTGACCTGAGATTATCTTCACAGAATCATTTGCACGATCTCCAATGACAGAGCGCTTTGAGAGTAAAGAAAAGATTATATTTGCTGTTTTAGAGTTTATAGCTTTCAACATGGTTCCATTCTTCACAAATTTGTCCATATTACTGTTGATCATTTGAGTCTCTGATATGATAAACTCAATTAGGTCACCAACAGCTATGACTTTTTCGTTGGTTTTCATTGCCTTGTTGATATTATCCCCGCACTTTTCAGGTTCTTCTTTTACCACACTTAAAAGTTCAGTTTTCAAGTTTCTAATGTTTTCCATTAATGACAATAGAATTTCAGGATTAATAGTAGCAGAACCATATTTTATTTCAGTTATTTCTGACTGACAGTAGAGTATCTATGTCTTCATTCAGATTTTCAATTTATCCTTCAGCTTAGACAGTGACTCGATGATTGTCTAAGGTCACATTTTATTATTTGTTTGTTAGTTTTCTTCCAAATGATTCAGCTTTCACCTTCATGTTTGAAAGTTGTTCAGCTAGAGTGTCATTTCTGTATTTTGCTGACTTGTATTTTGTTTTCAAACATTCATATTCTTTGATACTTGATTTTTGGGCATTCGGTTTTGCAATTTCCTCATGCAGTGATTTGTTTTCCCTTATTTGGACTGTTATCTTCTTATCACTGCTTTCAGCAACCCCAGTCAGCAGAGAAGTGTTTTCTGATGGAGCTTCTAGCTGAGTATTATTCCTTGTTAGGGCTGTCATCTCCTGTTTACTGCTTGATTCGATTGTAGCTGGTTACGGGGGCCTGGACTCAATGCAACGCCTGTGTGGGATTTCGAACTTGTTTCCCCAGATTGATTTATTGCAGAACCACTAACTTCCATATCTGAATTCCCAAAGGGGGAAAGATTTATTTGATCTCCAGGTAACTTAAAATGCATATCATCACTTGACAATGTAGGAGACAGGTTTAGGGTGCCTGAAGTGTACTTTCACTGCTGTCATGGTTACGATCACAATTTTTAATATAAATTTCTTTAGCAAGGAGCTGAAATTCATTGTTGGGTCTCTGAATAAATAGTGTCTGTGGAATTTTAAAGCGTCACAGTAACTTTGAAGGACTATAGATTGATCGATGAATAAGTAATTTTAAATATTATACCATTATGCTTATGATCAATTCCTTGTCGGTATATAAGGTTCAGTTTGACATTCCATTCAGATATACATTACATTAAACAGTGACAGAGTTAGCATTGTATTTCAAAGTAAACTAATCTCCATCAGAATTCGTGGTATGTTTAACGAGAGTGGCACAGCTGGTGTCTAAATCACTTTTTGAAAATCCGGAATAAAACTGCTGCCCTCAAGTTAATTGTCGTAAATTAGGTACTGAAGGTTTATATAATCTTCCATGTTGAGCAAAGTAAACAGCTAAATAGGTGATTAAGTAAAATTCAGATCAACATGCTTTGAATATATAATCCTTTCTGATTCATTTAGGAACGATGTGTAGAAACTTTATTACAAGCCCCCAACTGTAACTATATTTAAACATATAGTGCCCGATGTTAACATTAATAAATAAAAATAATTATAAATGAAAATGATAACAAATAAAAAATAAAATAATTATGCTAACAATCATTCAATCTGAGTATTAGGAACATAGAAGATATGATTACTCCTTGAGACTGGGGAGGAATACACCTCTACTGATGAGTAAAACTGTTGTCTTGAATATCTATAGAACAAAGGAACCACAATCTGCATGTTGAATCTTGCTGCTGGCTGAGCAAATTTTCACATCACAATAGTTATTGCATAGCAATGAAAGAGAAGAAATAATATCAAAGATTTATAAAAAGAAATATGATGTAGCCTTTTGGACAAAACTGTTTCGTGGGAGATAATTAAGCACACGTTTTCCTGGATTTAATTGTTGTTCTCAGTAATGCACTTGTACAGGTGCTCGTGACCATGACGCTACCATTTACAATCGCATGTTCGTAGGATAACCATTGCATTGGAATAATTGTGTACTTCAAACAATCATATAATAATTGCGCCTTTCGCATTAATGTTAGAATTGTATTTTTGATTAGTCCAGTAGTAGACACACTCTTACTTTGTTGCTCTCTGGACGTATTGTCAAATTACACATTAATTACTAGCTTGCTTGCAGTTCAACCGCCAATCGATAAACGAGGCTTCCAAATAATTGGGTGCAGACGTTAGTATAATCCGAGCGCGAAATCAGTGTAAAAAGAAGTTGTCCATTTCCAAGTGGAAATCCATTATGATCGAAGGCGGCCAGAGATCATTGAAAACTCTTGAATGGAACGATGGCAATTGCTGTCTGATTCATGTTTATATAATTCGCAGGATGCTTGTAAGGTTCGTCTAGTTGGGTGTAATTATAGACTTCGTGGAGATTGTTGGTCGTGCAACACTTAAAATGCCGTGAGAGTTTGTTTGGTGAAACGACTTGTATAATCAATGTGTACCCTAGATACGTGGAGAAAAAATGATAATACTACTACTACTACTACAACTACGAATAATAATAATAATAATAATAATAATAACAATAACAATGACATCGGGTAAATAAGAGGAAATTCGCCCATCCTGGTCTTGTCATAGAGTCATCCGTGATCCAGACCATGTCAATGTCAGTTCTGCAGACAAAGCTTTATTACAACGAGTCTAGAAGCAGTTTCCAACTGACTTGGCAGATTGCACCGCTCCGGTGGCCTAGTGGTTAGAGCGTCCACATCGGATGCGGGAAGGTAGTGGGTTCGATCCCCGGCCGAATCATACCAAAGACTTACAAAAATTGTACTAACAGCTGCCTCGCTTGGCGCTCAGCATTAAGAGGTTAGTGTTAGGACTGGTCGGCCTGGTGTCAGGATAATATGACTGGGTCGGACATCATGCTACATGTCTGCGGCATGATGCCCCAGTGCTAGACATCACTATAAACTGCCACACTGCAGACATCGTAGCGATATGACTGAAAAATTTTTAAAGCTACGTTTAAAATCCAAATCACACACACACACACACACACACACACACACACACACACACACACACACTTTGTAGATTGCAGACATGGTTTTAAATATTAAGCCGTAATTTCACAACCTTGGGACAGGGACATAGTATAGTTTCGCTGATTCAATATGGCTACGCTAATGGCTGATTAACAGTGCAGTAGCACTTAATTTTGCAAGCTATGTATTACCTTTCGCAACTAAGTATATTAATACTCTCAGATATGCCGAGATATCAGAAAAGCAAGAAAATATAATGATGCTCTCGTTCAGGGGTCTCAATCTCAAACCACCCTGAGGGCCGTATGAGGGCATTTTTCTACGGCCCAAGGGCCGCACCACCTTAGTTTTCTCTCATGACACCTTTTGATGCCAATCATTTTGCGGGCCACTTGATACGGCTTGGTGGGCCGCGTGTTTGAGACCCCTGAACTAGGGTATATAGAAGAGAATAACGAATTTTGATTCCATGCAGTGATAACTGTTTAAGAGTTAACAAACCGCAGCATGTCGGTTTCATTCTTTGTCTACACCGAGATAGAGGTAAAACATCCGTGTAAGTAAACCAACACAATGACTGCAATAAGCAAACATGCCATCATTGTTGCTTACACATTGAACTATGGGGTCTGTCGACTTCTACACCTGAAGTTGAAATAAAACTTCGTCCATCACTTTTAAGACTAGATACAGACTTGTGCACTGATTGATTCCATTTTGTTAGCGACGAGAAAGTCTCGAAGTCTTGACATTCCTTAGGGTGTTTGGTTATCGTTATTTAGGAGATGATCGACCAGGTGGTATTGCCAGCTATGGCCAGACAGAGTACAGGTGCATGTAAAACAACTTGCTATCTATCATATACATAGAAGTATCAGGGGTCTCTCACGCCGCATACAAGGAACAAGACAAAGTAAATAGAGTTAGAAAGATCTGGAGAAATCAGAGAATTGGGAACAGTCGAAGCAATACTATATAATCTAGAGATGGATACTTTGACCAGCAATAAAGCCAATAATAAAAAACAAATAAAGATAATAAACAGCAATAAAGCCAATAAGAAAAACAATCAAGATCAATAAATAACAATACAGTCATACTAACACAGATAGATGTACTTCTGGGAAAAGCCTGAATACTGCGGAGTCGGAATCTATGAAGAAAGACCGGCAAAACGTATTAACAAGATAGTGTAATGATTGATTGATTGATTGACTGATTGATGTGTAACAGCATATCAACGCATGAAAGACTATTTATTGACAAAACCAATGCATTAAACGCGTCTTGCCCAGAGACGCTTTGCACTATTCGTCACGGAAGAGTGGAATAAATAAATCAATAAATAAAACAATCAATAAATAAACAAGGTCTTCACTCAATATAGATCACAAAAATAACTTTGAATGAGATCTTATCTTTTTTAAACTCTAAAGTTCACTGTTCATTTATAAAGACATATGCTACATGCCATAGAAATCGATCACATTCCCTAGCTGTAACTTAAACAATGTAGCAATTGTCAATATGTGCTCCTGAAAGATGCAGTATAACTTTTGCCGAGATTGGAGGCTGGAAAACACGTCTTGTAGAATTAGGGATTGAATGCCACTTGTCATATTAACCTATTCTGTCTCCCTGAATGTTTGACAAATAGAATAAACAAATCCACTAGCTAACTACAAGGCTAACTACAAAACCTAACAACAGCTTATTCGTCTCTTTCTTACTGAAATGTGGTAAAGTATGCGAACTAGATTTATAAATATACGTGCATTAAATATCGTGAATTGGTTTAGCAGGGGGAATAATATATATATATATATATATATAAAACACGTGGGTATCAAATTCGTTTTATCCCTCTCACAAGTTGTCATTTTTGTCGGTATAAAAGTTTCTCAAATGGTCGGTCGTATCGTTTCAGCAGATCAATAATCGCTATATGGGTCTTCAAATTCGTAATTTGCATTAAAAAAAGTCAATCCACGAAAAGGTACAGGATCATTTACAAGTCACAGTATTGCTATGCCTGTCTAATAATTAAAAATATGTATATAATATTATTAATGTTTGCAATGCTTGCACATGCACCATGTTTCCTTTGTTTAGTATCTTTAGACGGTCTCTGGTCAAAAGAACATGGATGATTTGGACCGGATCAATCGATAATATTTTCATAAATTGATCTGATTATAGCACTCTGTTACTACGTTCCAGTTATCTGTTGTTTAGTTGTTTTATTTGCTTTACATAATGGCAATAGTTTACACTGTCTTGCCTGTTATTTTGTATTATTGTCTTTTACATGCCTTCTGGAACGTATCTCGTTCAGTTGTTAATGGCGCCATCTTTCTGTCAGCATCATTTGTTTAATAAGAGTGTAGCAACGTTCCAGTTGGAAATCTAAGAATCGGAGAAGCTTGGTTCTCTCCGTTAAATATGTTTATGTGAATATCTGAGGTTTTCCGAGGTTGCATAGTGTATCAGTCGGGATCCAGTCAATTCATTTTTCATACAGACACACTTGCTTCTGTTCATCTGTTCATATATTTTTTGGCAAACAATCAAAATTTCGAAATTCATAAAAAGTATTGCCCTTTCATCTCTTTGAACTTAAACAACTATGACAAAAAGAAATCAGGTAAAATCATTTAAGATACAATAAATGTCATAGTGTGTTAATGTATTATAATGCCGGAATTGGTTTTTTTTTTATAATATTGATCTTGTCTAGATTTTGAGTCACATAAAATTCGAACTTGCAATATAGTATTCAAAGAAATAATTTTGCTTGAAAGAATGTATTTAATAAATTCCTGGGGGGGGGTGTTGTTGATGATTGTTTGGGATATCCACGGATTAAAACGAATAAGGTTCGTTTGGAATATTGACTCTTTAAGTTGGTATTGTTGGCGATATCATATTAGATGGAAATAGCAGAGAGAATACCCTGAAAATTGTTGTAAGAGTTGTATCATTTTCTCAAATGAAATTAACAATGAAAATAGATACATAAATGAGAAAGACACTCTAAACTGGTACTATTTATTGACTTCGACGAAAATGGAGACAGCTAAAATCCGAGTCAGCTTGCAAATAGTGCAAAACGAGAAAACGTTTCCTACAAATTACAATAAATTTAGAAAAGGATTGAAAATCTTGCAATGAAATAACCTAATAAAGGAAACTTGATAAAAACAGTGTGCTAAAGAATCTTAAAGCAAAATTTCAAACAATAAAGAGTAAACTTCAATAGAATTGTGGTACAGACACAGGCGCTAAAATAAAACTTCAGTTGCTTGAAGGAATTGCAGACAATGATGAATATCGCGCTCAATTTAACATTGTGGCGGAAAAAATAGCTGAGATAATTATTCAAAAGCACCTTACTTAGCGGTTCGTCTGTTGTAGCTCACTTAATACTCGGGGAACTTTATTATCAATAGAGACCAGACAATGATGCTCTAGTTCAGGGGTCTCAATCTCAAACCACCCTGAGGGCCGCATGAAGGCATTTTCTACGGCCCAAGGGCCGCGCCACCTTAGTTTTCTCTCATGACACCTTGTGACGCCAATCATTTTGCGGGTCACAGGATACGGCTTGGCGGGCCGAGTGTTTGAGACCCCTGCTCTAGTTAGAGCACTCATGAACAGATTTAAGTCATTGCATCAAGCAGAGATCTTTCGTCAAAAGTTAATGTTCACATACAGAGAGAAAAGGAAGACAATTATGAACAAGCGCAGAATATCAGAAAGCTTACCATACTGGTATATCCTTTTGGAATTAGTGATGTGGTAAAAACTGTAGCAATACGTCATTTGATGGAATCCACGAATAACTCTGACATAAGAATGAGACATAGAAAACAAAGCCCAAAGACTATGTCGGAGGTTGAAACATTCCACAGGAAACTACAAAGACTGGCTGATAGGTAGAAAAATAGAGCAGTAAATTCTATTAAAGATAATGTAGCTAATGAGTGTGGAGACCTAATGTGCATCCTCTCTTACAGAGGTCCCTGGTAATAAAACTTAACAGCGTGAGAGAAGATACAGCAAACAAAAAGAAAATGAAATTACTTTGCGACACAACGGTAGGGATGTCATTTTAATATAAAAGTGCAGTCAGCTAATTGTAAAATAAACAAAAAGTAGACCAAAAACTGATTTCTCAATACATGGTGGTGAACAGTGGACATGGCAAAGATGGATGTTTGGTCTTAGTATGGTAAATGGAAACACATTGCATGTTTTCGTCTATTGTTCAAACATTTTATATTTCATTTGCATGATCTGATTTGTTACTTCAAGATTCTTGAGTGTCAGCCTGTAAATCTTATTTATTATCATTGAGAGGTTACGACAAGTCAGTTAGAAGTGCCATCCAAAGAAGTGTACTCTATTTCAGAAGCACATTTCTTAGATCACTTGATAAACGAGTCAGGTCTAGGGGCACTGCCTAAAAGGATTTTTTTATTTAAAAAAAGCCATTATTAAATGGCATGTGCCAAGAAATGCCAAAACAAGCGAAAAAGCTCTGTTTCCCTTTGTTCACAGAAATCATACTTTCATAGATTTCATGACACAGCAAAACTTCTCCATCAACTGACAGAAATGAATGTAAGGTTCAAGGGCTGATTAATGTCATAGGTCATTTGATACTTTGAAGCAAACTGTAATAAAAGTGCCAATATTTGATTTGTCAGCTTAAAATGGTTGCTTAATTCTTGATTACAACGCTTCGAATATTGGAGTCTTTGCTAAGAGACAATAGTTACCTACTATCATAAACGCTATTAATCAGTTTCACAATAAATTATATTTTCGTATGTTTACATCAATATGGTGGTTTAAGATAGCTCATGGACTTTGACTGGTAGTCAAATCAATCAATACTCATTGACTGGATATTTGACATTTCGGTCATTTTATGATTTTCAAATCGAGTACAGGCAAGGAAATGTTAATATGAATAATGCATTGTCAAGAAGACCATGTAAAGATATCCTCTGTAAATATTATAATTCGGTTGAAGAAGGCTGCAACGAAACAATCCAACAATTAAAACATAAACAATATATTCTGCAAATCTTGAAAGTATCCCTATTATCTCCTGTAGAATGAGGAAAAACAAATGATAGGTGAAGTTAGCAGTTTTATATGCGTGGAGGATGAGTTACACTTTGGTACTGACGTGACTGGGAAAAGTACTCTCAAAGAGATGTGTTTGAAGATCTTCCTATGCAGTATAATCGTGTTATGCTCCCACTTCTTTGTGTAGCCTCAGCTATAGTAGCAACAATTGTTGTCCTTTTCCCTTTTTCTGAAACTCGGTCTTGGTAGAATATATGTGCAAAAGAAGAGAGAGACAGACAGACAGACAGACAGAGACACAGAGAGAGGGAGGGAGGGAGAGATAACTGGGAACGGTCCGATAATTATCCCCAAAACAGAAGAGTACAGCTGATCAAAATGATATCACTGATTCATTGTATGAAGGTGAAGCACATACCATAATATGTCTAAGTAGATTATTACCAAATAGACTAGACTAATAACAGATGTAGGAAAAATGTGCTCATATTCATTAAAAATCTAATCCTAAAAAATTAGACACAACTAGATATTTCGAATCTCAAATAAATCAATCTATTTAGAAGAGAAACAAAATGCAGAGAATGGAAGGCGAAGAAAGATGTCTGGAGAAAGAGATCAGAAAATGGTGATGAAGAAGGGTGAAATTGTTAGAAGGTTCTGACAAAGAAAAATGATTACTGATGGCGAAAAGCATGAAGAATCACAGCAATGAAAGGATAGTATCTAAAAGGACGAAAAATAAAGTAAGCAACAACAGGCATGTGCAATCAAATAAGACCGAAAAAACTGTAACTATTGCAAAATATTAAGATATTAAATATTGAAAGATGCAGATGGAAACAAGCAAACGTGCGGAAAAATCTGTATCCATTTTCTTAGAGGTAATAGAATCCAGTTATCACTATATTTTCAATAATAGCATAATATTCTTGGACAGATATCCAACTCAAATGCACATTATCAAAAATTGCCTCCGATACGATAATTATAGGCCTTGATATCTGGAGACAGGCTAAATTTGACAAGGATCCTCCATGAAGCTGAACGTTATAATTTTGAAAGGCTTCCATCACGACTGTATATATCGCCTGAATATAGCTTCTGAAATTGATTAAAAGCAATACAATACAGGGAATCAGTCCAATTCATTAAATGCAATACAATTCAGGGAAGCAGTCGAACTAAATAAATACAAAGTAATACAGGAAATCAGTACGATTGGTTAAATGCAATAAACTACAGAGAATCAGTCCTATTGATTAAATGTATTAAATACAGGGAATATCAGTCCTGGTAACTCATTAAAAATGTATACAATTATTTTTGCCATACAAGTTTATGACTACATAATTTCTGACACCACATCTCACAACCTTATATAAATCTCACACAAATTATTTAAACAATAGGACTCTCAGCTTAACCAACACAAGCACACAAATACTATGATTCTAACGACGGGCAGAATTCTATGAAGTATGATAAAAGACCATTTCCACACCTTAGCTGGCATATATATATATATATATATATATATATATATATATATATATATATATATATATATATATATATATATATATATATATCATTGAAGTATGACGTTGATTAAGCAAATTTATATCACTGGTAGAATTAGCAGCAATTAAACAATCTGCAGAACAATTTATCTTCTCTGATGAAGAAAGTTACTTCGCAGAGAGATATCTGGGAAGATTCGGTAAAGTATGTGCCTTCTGGAAAGTAAATGTA
This sequence comes from Megalonaias nervosa, assembly GCA_016617855.1. Taxonomy (NCBI): domain Eukaryota; kingdom Metazoa; phylum Mollusca; class Bivalvia; order Unionida; family Unionidae; genus Megalonaias; species Megalonaias nervosa. The sequence goes on from JAECUM010048634.1 coordinate 11,122, forward strand.
CATCGTCTGCTGATACGACAGATGTCAGCAGTTCGGGCTCAGTACGGATTTTCAGCTGAATCATTGCCATATTGTTGAGACAATTTCTCTTCAACTTCCTAAAAGTTTCATAGAAGTGAAACCTGGTAGCTTGGACTTGTGTTTTTATGATTCTTGAGAACAAGTGAACCATCCAATGAGAGTGGGCGAAAATCTGTCTGTGCGTTAAATTTTGATAAGCAGATGAAAAGGAACATTTTTCACAATGTCTTCTTTTGCCAGAATGGGATCTTCTAGACGTATGCGAGATACGATGAGAGAGTAAGCCTGATGTACGATCCTACTTTACTCGTCATCTTCGTAGAAACATACTTGATGATGACCAGTTTTCGCAGTTTAGCATCTTATGCGGATCACAAGTTCTTGTCTTACACCTACAGACATAATAATGATCAGATAGACAATAGCGATCATTTATGGTATCTGTACGTCACTTCTGATACAGCCAGAACCGATAATTCAATACTACAAAGTTTTCTTCCATTCACCACTTCGTAAGGACGAATTGTTACAAGTTGATCTTTATGGTTTAAGTATCTATTTGTCCCGTCTACATCTTATAGCCACAATCATCTTGGATAAACAATGGCTATTGATAGTCACAATCATCTTGGATAAACAATAGCTATTGATAGTCACAATCATCTTGGATAAACAATAGCTATTGATAGTCACAATCATCTTGGATAAACAATAGCTATTGATAGTCACAATCATCTTGGATAAACAATGGCTATTGATAGTCACAATCATCTTGGATAAACAATAGCTATTGATAGTCACAATCATCTTGGATAAACAATAGCTATTGATAGTCACAATCATCTTGGATAAACAATAGCTATTGATAGTCACAATCATCTTGGATAAACAAGTTATTGATCTTTATGGTCTAAGTATCTATTTATCCCGTCTACATCTTATTGTCACAATCATCTTGGATAAACAATGGCAGCTATTAAACTGTACCTTGCCGAGATTTGCTTTCATTATCTAAAGGCTGGACGGAATAGCCCCTTCAATCAAACTCAGCGTTTGGATTAAACGTAAAAGAGATTACACAATGCTGCTGACTCTAGACAACGATTCCTAGTAACATTTGCCATTTTATGCAAAGTTTGTGACTTGCTGGAAAGTGGAGCCTTTTCACCTTGTACAGATTCTTTGATTTCTAGTACTGGTCTTATGGCATTCTTTGGTTTTCTGCGTGGTCAAGAATTTCTTGTAAGAAGTCAGTCTCTACAACATATATTTTTCATATTAAGTACATTACGATTCACATAAAAGACATTAGGATTCATATGAAGTACATTGGGATTCACATGCGCGACATTAGGATTCACAAGACTTACATTAGGATTCACATGAATGACATTAAATGTCATTAGGATTCACATGAATTACATTAAGATTCACATGAACGACATTAGGATTCACATGAAGTACCTTGGGATACACATGAATGACATTAGGACTCACGTGACTTACATTAGGATTCACATGAACGACGTTAGGATTTACATGAATGACATTGGGATTCACATGAATGACATCAGGATTCACATGAAGGACATTAGGATTCACATGGATTCACATGGATGACATTTAGTTTGATGAGAATGAATCCTTTTACACAGTGGTCATAAAGTCTAACCCATTTCATCAGGGCGCGTGCATTCACATATTTGGCGCGTGAATTCACATATTTAGAAAAAACCTGTTACAACTCAGGAGAAGTACAGTACTGTAGTTAGTTAAATTCACATATAGCTGAAGATTTCTTGTTCATTTTGTGTGCAAAGACCCTAAGTATTCACAAGCCACCACTCATGATGAATTTTTTAGGCATTATTTAATATATTCAAATCCTTTCGGCCTGCTGAATGATCCGAAGAGAACCTCCAGAATCATTCCTTCTCCAGCGTCGCTGAAGATACAATCAAATCAGAGCTCAGCAACGACACTAGCTTCAAACAGCCTTAAGGAGATCAACAACCTCCCTGGAACAGCTAAAATGAAACAAATGAACCATGCAATACCCGAGTCACATCTCACTCAAAATGTGTTTAAGTACGAACACAGTAATTTATATTACGCATGTTTGAAAATGAACTGACCTGGTTAAATATTAAACTGTTCTTTCCTAAGAACAACTGTAGGAGATAATGAATAATACAAACACATTCGCATATAAATCTGTCAACGACAAGAATACAGGCACTGGATTATATAAAGGTTGAGGGCTTCTTATCCGTTACTTTACAACATGTACTTGAATTAACAGACTATATTATATTATAGATAGAAAGATAGATAGATAGATAGATAGATAGATAGATAGACGACTCTGGATTCATACTTCGTAATGGAAAGAATATGAATACAGCAACTTTAGTAAAATTCAACAAATAATTTATTTGCTAAAATTCAAAGTGAAAATTTTTAATTAAATTTCAAATAATACTAAATGTCCTATCACAACTCCAAAACTATTGAATGTTCAAAATGAATTCCATCGGTCTAGAATGTTCTGATGGACCAGAATGTCTTATAATGAGTTCTCAATAATCCCAAAGTAGTGGTTTGGTCCAAAATGTCATTGAGCACTTTGTAACTCCAATGAAAAATTTAAATAATAATTCCTCTCAAATTATATATGAACAGAACAAATTAAATATTTCCAGATACTGATATTAAACAGGAATGAATAATTGTTACCAACTCCTATATATACTAATTTCACTTGACTTAAGACCCAAAACGCAATTATGTTCCGCCCCCTAGCGAACGTTTAGCTCTAGAGGCATTTTTGTTTGCGGTTGAAAATTATATCAATTATCACGAACAGAGCGAGCCCAGTAAAGGCAATTAAACCCGACAAGTCTCCTGACCATTTCTTCCGGAAGTGTCCCCTGTACAACAGAAATAAGGCTGAAAATGGTAGTTATAGGCGTGATCAGAGAAACAGAGATGTAGTACCAAATGATAATAAATTCAACCAATAAATGCAGGGAAACGATTCCCCGTTAGCTGTCTAGGTAAACAGTTGACGTATCTTGACGGGCCTAGTCAAAACAAAGCCAAGGATTTGAGTTCAGTTGATATCAGAATTGGTCAAGTGGGTGACAAATTAAATAAATGGGACAATGGTCTTTATGCAATTGGACATATCTGTGGAATTCAAACGCAGTTTCTGATTGATAGTGGTTCTACACTGTTGCCATACAGAGTCTTTAAGAAAAAAGAAGTAGATAACAGACCTCAGTTGAAGGAACAAGCAATAACTGTACAAGACATCAATTGTAATCGCTTACACGTGTGTGGTCTAATAGATGTAGTCATTAAAATGGATGAAAAGACATTCAACCCTCAGTTTCTTATCTGCGATATTACGGAAGAAGGTATCATAGGCCAAGACTTTCTCCTAAAATTTGTTGATAAAACTGACTATAACGGTCTTAGACTCATAACTGGGAACGGTGACATACGTTGTTGGATTGGTGGAGAAGCTGAAATGATAAGTCGAGTCACAGTAAGAAAAACGACACAACTGCAAGCAAACACCGTTACATGGGTTCCAATTCATGTCCTAAAATCAGACTTCCTAGCTGAACATGGCATTATAGAAGTGTCACATAGGGTTAGTGAGACACAGAGAGTATGTCTGCTCAGTGGAATCATCAATACAAGAGCTGATGACAAATACATTCAAGTAATTAACTTTGGTGACTCTGAAACTATTTTAAATGTGAACACTGATATAGGCATCTGCGAGTCCTATTATGAATAGAATCAACCTATTCATAGACGTGCCAGCGTAATAATTAAATCTGAGATCCCTGCAGTAGATCAGCTGCCAGACCAACTAAAAGATATGTTTGAGAGACGTTCTACTGAACTTGAACCGGATGAAAAAGAGACCTTTGCAAAACTGCTGCTGAAATATCAAAATCTATTTTCGAAGACTCCTGAAGATCTTGGCAAGACGGACAGAGTACAGTATCGGATAAATACAGGACAGGCTCTGCCGTTACGACAACCTCCTAGAAGACAACCAGTTGGCAAACGTGAAGGAGAGAAATCTGAATTGGAAAAGATGTTGCAGTTAGGTATCATTGAACCATCAAACAGTGCTTGGGCCTCGCCCATTGCCCTCGTCACCAAGAAGGGTGGAAGCACTAGATTCTGTGTTGACTATAGCAAACTTAATAATCTAACTGTGAAGGACGCCTACCCTCTTTCTAGGGTCGAAACTGTTTAGACTCTTTGTCTGGTTCAAAATGGTTCTGTAGTATGGATTTAAATTCTGGGTATTGGCAAATAGGCATGACTCTTGAGGAAAACGAAAAGACAGCATTTGCTACAAGTTTTGGCCTGTATCAGTTCCTGGTTATGTCCTTCGGATTATCCAATGCGCCATCTACTTTTGAACGTTTGATGGAACGTGTTTTGAGAGGATTACAGTGGAATGAATGTCTTCTTTACATGGATGATATCATAACCCCTGCATCAACCATCAGACAATGCCTAGAAAGGCTAGACCACGTTTTTCAACGACTGCAATAAACAAATCTCAAATTAAAACCTTCCAGATGCGTTTTCTTTAAAAGGAAAGTAAAGTTTTGTGGACACATCGTGTCTGAGGAAGAAGTCCAAACGGACCCTGACAAAATTGCTGCAGTTTGTAACTGGCCCATTCCAAAGAATGTAAAACATGTTCGAAGCTTTTTGGGACTGTGCTCATACTACAAGCGCTTTGTCAAAGACTTTGGAAAAATTGCACGCCCCTTGCACAGGCTGTGGAAGAAACGAGTACCCTTTCTCTGGAACGAAGAGTGTCAAGAAGCCTTTGAGAAGCTGAAGCAGGTTCTGATGACTGCTCCTATCTTAGCATATCCCTGTACAAACAAACGTTTCATTCTGGACACTGATGCAAGCAACACTGCTGTTAGTGCAGTCCTGTCACAGGAATATGATCAAAACAGAAAGAGTCATAGCTTATACGAGTAAGACTATGAACGTTCATGAGAGGTCATACTGTGTGACAAGGAAAGAATTACTTGCTGTTATTACGGCTCTAAGAAACTTTCATTCATGTTTGTATGGACAAGAAATATTTTTGAGAACAGATAATGCAGCTATTAGCTGGATTAAGAACTTGTGTAACCCTTCTGGACAAGTCGCAAGGTGGCTTTAGGAACTGGGCACATATATATTATGTATCACATCGCCCTGGCCTAAAACATCCAACGCTGATGCAATGTCGAGAAATCCATGTGTCACCTGTAGGAGGCAAGAGGAAGTTCAAAGAGACGTGGATTCAGATGAAGACAGTGAGCACAAATTGATTGAACTTAAACCAGTGTTAACACAATGTGAGGAAGAAACTGATAAGAAATTGGGTTGTTCAGATAAAACGGAGCAAGTTATATCTAGAGTTATTACAAGAAATCAAACTGCTGATAAAGAGTCTGCTTTCTCTGCAAACCAAGAGTTGCTCTGTGGATGGGAACCATCAAAAGTTAGAAATCGTCAGCTCGAAGACCCAAATATTGCACCGATAATGGTAGCCGTGGATGAAGGGTGCGCTCGTCCGGAATGGCAACGTATATCTGAAAATTCTTCCTCACTAAAAACCTTATGGTAACAATGGGATCGGCTTGAGTTGCATGATAGAATGCTATACAGAAGATGGTTTGATGATACCAACGGTTGTTCCAAGCTTCAGCTGATAGTGCCAAAGGAACTCAGATGTGATGTTCTCAGATACTTCCATGACATTCCAACTGCTGGTCTTCTTTGGCTCAAGAAATATTGGGAATAATTAAAAAACAACACTTCTACTGGCCTGCAATGAAAAAGTATGTTGAAGATTACTGTAAGAGATGTGATAAATGTGCTGCATGTAAACCTTCCACTAAGCAGAATCGTGCACCCTTGGGACAATATTTAGTTGGTGAACCTATGGAAAAGGTTGCCCTTGATATCTTAAGGCCACTTCCCTGTACAAAGAATGGTAACAAGTACATACTGACACTGTGTGACTGTTTTACAAAGTGAACAGAAACCATACCTCTACCAGATCAAGAAGCACCAACAGTAACCAAAGCCTTTGTCAACGAATTTGTCTGCAGGTTTGGCACTCCACTCCAGCTCCACTCAGATCAGGGCAGATGCTTCGAATCAAAGATTTTTTCATGGCATGTGTGACTTCTTATCCATCAATAAAATAAGAACAACACCACTAAGACCTCAAGCAAATGGTATTGTGGAAAGATTTAATCGAACACTTGCTACCATGTTTACAATGTATTGTGAAAAAGATCAAAATAACTGGGACTGGTATTTGCCTCAAGTGATAATGGCATACAAAGCATCGACACACTCGAGTACTTGCAAAAGCCCAAATTTGATGATGTTAGGCAGAGAAGTGACACTGCCAATGTTAGCTCTTACTGGGGAAACTGTCCATGAAAATGCTGTAAATAGAATGCATGCCAATGATTACATTGAGTAACTGCAGGACAAAATGAAACAAACTCACAAACTTGCACGGAAATATCTAAAACAAAATGCTATTTACCAGAAAAGACATTATGATTTAAAGGCAAAAGAAATATCATTTTAAGTGGGTCAACCTGTTTGGCTTCATGATCCTGTGCGTAAAGTAGGTGTATGTCAAACGATGACATCACCCTGGAAGGGTCCCTACCTTATTATGAAGAAAAATTGATGACATAACTTATATGGTGAAGAAATGTCAAAAACAACCGGCTAAAGCATACCATGTTGATAGACTGATGCTTTATCAAGGACTGCACCTACCACGGTGAATTTCCAACTGGTACAAAAGACTGAAAGAGTTGTAGAAAGTTTCTGTTCAGTTATACATACTCTTCTTTCCTTCTTATTTTCTTGATCACCTACCCTGAGGTTGTGTTCAGTTTTGTAGGGATTCTGAGGGTGACGTAATGGATGAAAGAGTTCCATACGGTGATGAGGGGAGGCAGGCCACACGAGACAGGCGACGCCGGCACGCCAGTGTCTGTTTTAATAGGTAGCTACCGCGAATCAAATGGGTTGTGTAAAGCTCTGGCCTCATTAACCAGAGTTGAGTTTGCCATGATTGGGAATAACTAGGTTATTCTCATGATTTGGTGGATTCCTCTTGCGAACTCTCTAAAACATCTAGGATTACTCTATAAAAGGAACATTCCTGCAGTAGGTACTTTACAAATTCATCAAGAATTCATTTCCAGTATGGTAGGTAATACCGTGTGGTGAGAGATACCATACACCCGCACACGCATAAAAAGAAGACAGGGTTGTTCACAATGATTCTTTCTATTGTCCTTCCAGAATAAAATGCTGGCTATGTATAGCTGAATTTTCCAACAAGAGAGATCTCAAGGCCCACTTGGCTTAACCGCCACACGATCGTATGCGTGTCATATGCCCATGGTGTCGTCTGGAGAAGTGTTTTAAAAAATAAACGATCTGAAAAAGTATGTCGGTAGGCAGCATAGGCTGGACATTAAAGGGCTGCCTGAGGATTATTTTGGTGAACCAAATGGGTTTATCTATCACTCCATCCAAAGGATTATATCTGGATTGTACGGCCAGCAGAATATCATAGTCAGCCTGCTACAGTGGCTCGTTGGCCCAGCTGTTCAAGGAAGGAATGGATTGATGGATGGGTGTCTTGTACAATGGATGCAAATCGGCACGATATCCCTCAAAAGAGGCCTAGGCTGGAAGAACCAAAGCCCTATTCACCTACCACACAAGCTGTTGGGGATGAAGACGTTCAGTTTGACTCGGTGCAACTGGGGAATGGCAGAACTAGGGTATATTTCTTTTCTGAAGGTCAGTGATTTTCAACCTGGTACGAGGTTAATCTCTCTGACAACATATTAAAAGAAAGGCGTTACTTCGAGAGTCTGTCAAGGAAGATCATGGTGCCATTGGACAATAATCGCACCAGGCCGATATGTGGAGGATTTGAGGTAAAGGAGGAGTCCATTAAGGAAAATTTTGCCAGAAATTAGGGATTCCTTCCAGCTTCATAACTAGTCTCTATAGGAAGACCATATCTGCGTCAGAGACTGTACCAGATCATCCTTGCCCAGTAGCAGCAGCGGACGCAGCCATGAACTCCCAACACGCCATGCCTAAAGCAAACTATTACTTCGTTGAAGATCAACTTACCACTTCCCTGACATCAGAGAAACCAATGCGGGTTTTGTCGCCAATATCTGGAGCCAGTCTATCAGGGTGCACAGACGACCAGAGCCTATCCAGATGTGTGAGTTGCCTTCACGAGGCCCATCAGACTATAATATAGAACCAGAAAATATTCCACTGGACATGATGATGGAGTTACCAGAGCCAGCCACTGGATCTCCAAGTCTGACCCTCTCCTGCCTGAACATCACCAGTTAGACATTGATCCCTAAGGTTGTAGCTGCAAAGATTCGACTAGATTAATCGACTTTATCTTCTAAAGTTGTTACATTTCCTCCCAAGAAGTTTGCAATGTCCAAATATCAAAATAGGGCGAGGAAATTACTGAAGGTTGGGTGCATGTCCCTGTTTCTGCCAGCAAGGAATGATTGGGACAAAGAAGAGGTAGTAGAATTTACCGCAGGCCCAGTGTCAATCCGCTGGCCACCTAGGTCAAGGAAGAAGATGTCCGCCGAGAGGAAGTTGTTCAGTGTTGAGTATGCTGCCATGACCCTGAAAGCAAGTTTGACTCCAGGCCACATCCCTGATATAGACCGGGGGGATCTCATAGACCACTACAATCCATTGGTGCTTCCGGGGACAAGTTTCGTTCTTACCAGTCACCCGTTCCGGAAGTGCCGCTACTATAACTACGAAGTTCTCCGTATCATTGCTGAAGGACAGGACATCCCTGACTGTACCAGGTTTCTGGATATTCTAGAAGAAAGCTCCAAAGGCAGAGATCCGAGTTTGGACTTGATCCTATCAATAATAGAAAAAAGCAAATGTAGTGTTATGGCTTGAACCTTGAAATACACAATGCACAAATTCAGGAGAAATAGAACTTTTAAGATGAGGGTAGTGTCATAGACTCGGGATTAACCAGCTGTGCACCATGATGGAGTTGGGGTGGATAATTACTACTGCATGTGAAATCTCCATTATGTTATCAGAGATGTTTCTTTTAAGATATTAGTATTACATGTTTAGCTCATGGGACCTTGGGCAGTACAAGAGCATGTAGTTGTGGCGAATTAGTAGCTTTGTGGTTACATGAATTTTAATGTATAGTTTTCTCCCTATTTTTGATAATGCGCCGCTTCATAGGCATGTTCTAAGACTTCCTGCGGTCCATGGAGTCAAATTATACTGAATTACTAGTTGGCTAATCCCATATTTATTATGCCTGTAGGAAATCTTTGTCAGTAAGTTTTAGCTGTTACCATGCTGATCATCATTTTACACTTGGCTTGTCAAGGTTTGACATTTTACTTTCAGCACCGTTTCTTGCACAAATTACATTCCTGTATTATCCCCATTTAATATCAAATGTGTTTTCTCCATTACGTGGTTGCTTGATCGGAACATCACGACCCGTGTATTAAATACGAAGTTTCAGGTTGTTTCTGTTTCGCGGTAAACGAACTTTTCATCGATCAAGTCAAGTTCTTATGTACGCCATTTTTATTCGTTTGTGACCCACGACCTCGATGGTTCGATATTACAGGTATGTGATTCACATACATTTACACCCAGATAAAGTCAAAGAGAACTTATTCCCGAAAGTAATACTGACTTATATAAAAACTGTAAGATTTATTGAGTAATGTAATTTGTTTTGTGCTTAGTTGCATTCTCCCTACAAACAGCAATTCTTTTAGTATCATTATACCCTGTCATTGGTTTGCCACAGTTTATCCATTAGAGAACTGTTGTTGTGCTACTGAAAACTATATAGACAAATTAAGATATAGAGTTTTTGTCTCAGAGTTTTGTACACAGTAAGATATAAGATGTGAGAATGTTTCATATACTGAAATATATCGAACCTTACACATATGTGGTTGATATCGCAAGAATTGCACTAGACTGAGGTTTGCCAGTTTACCACATCTGATTCGTTGGCGGATTCGGTCTGCCAATTCTGATTGGTTCAGTACTGTCACGTGGTTAAAAACCGAAGGTTATATAATAGAGTGGAAGACAGTACTTGTCAGATAACTGCAGAACGCAGTCAAATTCAAAACCATAAGTAACACCTGTGAAGTCCAACACCCTTTTTAGGTAATGACATATATAAATTGCTATAATAATAATAATAATAATAATAATAATAATAGTATAGGACTGGCAAAGTAATAATAATGCTCTGAATTATTTGGACCTTATTTAGGTGAAAAGCTAGTAAAATAAGCAATACTTTGAACATTTAAACGTCCGTGCTTTTAAGAGTATGCAGAGGCAAGCATTTTGGAAAATTACGTAGGAAATGTTTCAGTAAGTACATTAATCTTCCAAATTGTCGTGCAGTTATCTCCCACCACATCGGTAACCTGGGTTAAACGAATACAAAGCAAATCTTCAACTCTCGTCTGTTGGGGTCACTCTATGATTTCCAATCATTATTTCATTTATTTAACATTGAAAGAGACTATTATGTGCTGAGACATTTTATTGAAATGATCCAGGAACAAGACATCGAAAATTAACGTCAGTATCTAATTGTTACGATACAAGAGTGCAAGCAACGAGTGTTTCCTTGCGAGAGTATATTTGTCTTATCCCAATGAATATTTTGTACTGGTGACAGCTTTCCAATTTCTTAGTTGTGTTACCCTCATTAAACATTTTTGTTGACTTTACTGTTGAGTGGAACTTCTTCAATGAACCCTCCCTAGCAGACAGGAAGTAGATGTCGCTTACAATACACACACACACACACACACACACACACACACACACACACACACACACACACACACACACACACACACACACACACACACACACACACACACGTGTGTGTGTGTGTGTGTGTGTGTGTGTGTGTGTGTGTGTGTGTGTGTGTGTGTGTGTGTGTGTGTGTGTGTGTGTGTGTGTGTGTGTGTGTGAAGAATACACATCCGTTTCTAGGACAACTAATGTTAAAATCTTGTTGCTGTGTCTTATCAGTCTGAACCTCCTATCGATTTTATCCCGAATTCATATATGTTATATGTGAAAATGCCCAATTAGCGCATGTGTAGAACTTTACTTGCAAAATCTTTGCAATCTCTGGGTGTAAGTCGAACTTTTATGCGCTATTATAATCAAGGATTACAGGATTTATGTCACTTCGAATTTATTGTTATCCAAGTTAAGAAATATGTCCTCAAGTAAACAGTGGATCAACAGAGTCTTTTAGCCCAGGCTTAGAAGCACACAAGAGTTCAGGCTACTGAGTCTTTTGGCGCACGCTTAGAAGCACACAAGAGTTCAGGCTACCGAGTCCTTTGGTGCACGCTTAGAAGCACACAAGAGTTCAGGCTACATAGTCATTTAGCCCACTCTTAGAAATGCATAGGAGTTCTTGCTATAGAATAGTTTGGCTCATGCTTAGAAACACACAAGAATTCGTTATAGAGAATGTTTTGGCTCAAGTCTAGATACACACAAGAGTTCATGCTACAGAGTTTTTTTTAGCCCACGCTTGGAAACTCACAAGAGTTCATGCCAATAAGAAGGATAATATTAGCAAGTTTGTAGGTTTTATTTTTTTTAAACGTTAAAGATTAAATGTGTTAAATACAGTTTATTAGCCCCAAAGCATACTTAAATGTATTATTTGTACTTTGCTTAATCTATTTTATATGATAAGACCAAATAGTTGCTATTATAAGTGTTTAGCATGTCAACTCTGGACCTTCAATTTGAAATGGACTGATAAATTGTTCATTTCCTAGATGTTTTAGGCAACCCCACACTAATTGGACAAACCGGCAGAACATTGACTAACCTGGTCATTTGTGTGGAATATTCGTTAATATCACTTGACCCGTACATACATCCATTTGATGTTATCATGTGAAACATTTGTGCAACCATTTCTAACAATAATATATAACAAAGGAAATTACAATGCTAATCGCGCATACGATATCAATTTTAATGTCATAAGAACAAAAACGTTCTCAACTTAAAGGTCAGTCCTACGGATCATACATCGACTGTATGCCTATAGTTGCCATTAGGTGCCGTTCAACAACAAAGCAAGCATTGACTAAGCAGTTACAAATGCAATGAACGATTTGTTTTAATTCCCAGCTTCTCGTTCAATCGAACGGTCCCAGTCCAACTGGGGTTTCTTTATCCAAAGAAATTTCCCAAGAACACAATGTTTGGGTTTTCTGTAAATTTCTCAACCAGCATACATCTGAGGCATAGCTTTGTCTTGCAGAAATAACCCAAGTGGTCTGAAGGTTCTTGTATTATCTCAGCGAATGATGAAAGTCACGGCATTAAATTGAATCTTTAATCGAGAAGAACAGTTAACAGTTAATTTGTTTAAGATAGTTGTATTATCAAGTTTGCATTGCAAACGTCATGAGCTGTATCAACCTATATTATTCGGATTTTCCAAACTTATAATGCGGTGTAACTTTTCAGTATATGTGATCTCGGTCCACAGCTTGCGCGTATGCGATAAGACCTGGACGTTTATTGATCCGCAATCAGAGGGCGCACTAAGATCCTTCTTCTTTACTTGTCAGTGACGAATCATTGCTGCTGCAGCTACCATCGAGTGACGCTGACTGATGGAAAACTGGAATGTGTTACTCTTCATTGATTTCCATATATTCAGTTATTAGTTATTTTTCTTCTATACATATCTAATGGATTATTCGGAACTTTACCTTTGAACCTGTTAGAATTCTCGCTGCGATTTTGAATAATCATATATTACGGGAAGTGGTTTAAAATTATTTTGACATGGGGTGAAAGGAAAATATATGTGAGTTTCAATGATCTTAATCAGAACAAATATACATAGGGCTGGAAGTGAAATTTTTCCGACAAGCAAGATGCTGCAACTTCTGAAGAAATGTGGAAAAGTATTATTGTGACTTAAGTTTAACTTTATTTATGAACTAATGTTCATATATTTTTACTCATAACAATCGCACAGAACTGATATTATTTACCACTTAACGATTCGATCTAGCCGAATAAAAAATTTTGAACAAAGACTAACGGTCGCGGAGAGAAGAATAGCAGTTGCTGCGATAACTTAACGGATGCAACAAAAGAACTAGTGAAGTAATAACTTAACGATGTTACATTGAACGGCATCAGACTTCAATCTCAAAGCGACATAATTACTGTATTCAAAGAAATGAATGGTTTAATGCCGCACGCGAAAATTGTAAAAGCTCGGTAATGGTTAGGCAGCCGTCGGGAAATCAGATCTTGATTGACTTGGAGTATGCCTTACTTGAAACGTTTTCATTCGGGAGATAACACTTGCATAGCAACTCCTGCCGGATGGAAATTTTATAAACTGTTGGGACCAGAAGCAGGATTTGTCATCTGAACAAGACGTAATCACTGCACAAAGCATTGAGACCTAAAAAGAAAACAACAAGAATTTAAATGGTGATAATTCTCGTCTTGTTTCTATAGATGTGAAATGGAATGATGCGATTCTCATATACAGAGAAATATTTATTCGTTTGCATTGTAATAGCAATCCAGAGTTTACAAATAATTAGACTTTTCCAGAAAAGGTTGATTTGATGAATGAAAAATATATAAACACGTGTTTCGTGTAAAACATGTAAATTTTTGAAAAAATACACCAAAGTTCCAGTTAAAGGAAACTTTTGCTAGGTTTATACTCGGAAAATAATCGAGCGTCCTTTATTACTTTTGCCTGAAGAAAAGGAAGTTCATTCCATTAATGATAACCTTTTAAAAGAAGTCTTTTATTATAATTTAGTATGACTAGCCATAATACATAGTGCTGTCATATTCGGCGATGACCTGTCACGATGGAAAACAGTACATCAGCTGAAATAAACTTTTCCACTGGATATATTTTGGCCCCAGAGCACACATATCCAATAATTTTATCCAATGTAATCATCTGTGGGACAAGTCTAGTGGGAAATATAAGTGTCATAGTGATGATTTGTAAACGAAGACTTCTTGGACGAACTACAAACGTGTTTGTATTTTCCTTCGCAATAGCTGATTCTCTGAGTTGTTGTGGAGCAATACCTTTCAATATCACCGTGTTTCTTGACAGAAGCATGTCTGTGTTTTTGTGTAAAGGATATCAGTACTGCAATTGCATATCGAGAACGGCGATTTCTTATACGATTGCTCTGTTAACGACAGAAAAAGTTTTGAATATTCTGCAACCAACACGGATCATTACCGCTGGCCGGTGTTTGTTTTTCATAAGTTTGGTGTGGTTCTTTTCTGCCGCCTTTAATGTGTGGGCAACCGTGTTTTATACGGTTGAAACAATACCACTTCTTACAGACGAGTATTTGGATGAGAACGAAATATTCGCCTTTGGCAAGGTCTGCTATTTTTCAAATCGATTCGAAAATTTAAGGCATATTTTTGAAATAACTGATTTATCGGTCCGTTTTGCAGTTCCAATCTGTATAGTTTTGATTCAGTTTGTTTTCATTCTTCGAAAACTACATGGAAGTTTAAAACAAAGGATAGAAACATATTTATTCATCATGAAATTTCTATTATTAATTTTGTTGGTCTTTTTGTTATGTCACACACCTTTCGAAATAGGTAGTATTTTACACAACAGAAAACGAATTCCTTCGAAAGATATTGTCTTTTTCTTTGACTTGAGTGCTCTGATTTATCATTGCCGGGGTGTGTTGAATCTTTTTATATATTGTTATTTTAAGCAGTATGTGTGCAAGCGAAGAAAAATATCGACTGCACATAGTGGCAAAGCCAATATTGAATTACGACCAATGCGAACCTATCGAGGAGCTTCCATTAATGACACTCGCGTTATTAGGGGATAATTCCTTTCTTAAGATTTCATGCAGGCGACAAATAGAAATATCATGGGACCATGATAATGCTTTTAATGTAATTGACTGTAACATCTGTTCAAGTGTCAATTTAAGGACAGACTTTGAGAGCCGAAATTTAGTATGCCAACTATTTCTGGAGAGAAAAGGATGCTGCTTTTAAAGCTGACGATTAAAACAAATCAACAGAACAGTTTTAGCATTTTTATATTTTTATTTCACTAAGAAAATTGTCCGAAGAGCTTGTAGGAGACTATATATATATA
>JAECUM010048635.1:0-45295 GCA_016617855.1 Megalonaias nervosa
AATAAAAACAAGCACGTAAATTAATAGCCAGGGTCATGATGTTAGACAGTTTTTAACTCGTGCACTAGTCTCAACCTGTAACCTTAACCAAAATTATTACCCAGTTTTGACCTCAAGGTCAGTAGATAATTCGCATTCCACGGCTTAAATTAACTGTACCGTCATGCTGTCACATCGTATGACATTACTGCAATAAACGTCTGTAGATGAATGTATAAAAACCTTCATCTAAAGTAATGTCTAGCTGAATTTGGTCTTTTTTCGTTTTCAGAATATTGGACAAAAATAATGACCTCGAACACTGGTTAACAATGGATTCAGCAAAAAATGGAAATTCGGAAATGTTGTGTATAACTAATATTTACCCGAACCTGTTGATGGTAACAGGAGTTTCTAACAAAAACAATATCCAAATCGTGGTATTAATAGTGTAATATTGTAAATTCAGGGACACACTGAACAGTAACGGCCCTAGGATGTGCGGGGCCCAAGGCAGCAAGCGATGAGCGCTGTGCCCCAACCAAAAAAATTGCATAGCGGAGAAGCGCAGGGCCCAAGGCGGTTGCCTCGTTTGCCTTGCCCTACTGCCGGGCCTGACTGCCCTAGGGCCGGGCCTGACACTGACTGTGCTTTAAAGAGTATAACTAGCATGGAGATAAAAAAAAAAGGTGGAAGAGTATACGCCAAGAATTGGAAATGCGCGGCATTACCAAATATTTCCTTGCTAACTCGCCTCATTTTCCCTGACTTGACTGTTTTATGTTTGTTTTTCTCCATCTTAACATAAGAATGCATTTCCTTTCTCCACGGGACCCCGTGTTGCCTGGTCGCATTTGCAGATCACTAAAATCTCACCTCTGTTTGCGTGGGTTCGAGTCTTGGCTTTGCTAACGTGAGTATGTGAGAAAGCTTTTCAGTGACTTCCCATGGGTAGGTGGTGGTTCTTGTTGGCTTCTTCCTCTACCAAATTTATTGGCTGTCATGTATGGCCAATGATGTGCTGAAAAATGGCGTTAAACCCACAAAAACCAATCCTTTCTCTTAATATCAACAATTTGTATTAAAACGTGTCAACATCCGCGTGGGTTCCACAGTTAGCGACTTCTGTTTTATCTTGCTAAAGTATACAATAGCAAACAATATTATTTTCAATAAAGTTATTTCTGTACGATATTCCATTGTCTGAAGGATGTTAATCAATGATGCGGATAGCTCCATGAATACACATATCCCTATTTCCATATATTAAGTCGACTAATATTGTTATCTGCACCTAGTGGAATTTTATGCCATTGTTTATTCATCGTTTATTCAGAGAAAACTGCACATTGACATTCAGTACCTTGAGGTTCATCACTGTAGCCAATCTAAATTACATTCTGTCGGATGATGAGAGTGAATAATTTTCTGTTGATTCAATTTCACTTGTTACGTTCTGGAACTAGCTAAACGCCAAGACCTGACGAAATACAGCGCAGACCTGGTTAATGGTGCCCTGGCCACGCGTTTGTTTTATTCATTTCCTTTCTTTATCATCATATTCCCATGGTAATGTTGTCATTTTTCTTCCTCAAGCGATAGCTTAATAAGTTGCCAGTTGTTCGCACTTTTCTTTTCAACCTTCGGAGAGGCTTTTGCCAACATTTCACGATTACCTTTTAATCCGTACTTTATAATAACCTTATCACATTAAGTTTTGTTGCTATTATTATTATTATTATTATAGATTACACACTTAGTTATGACTCGAGATTTGACAACCTTGTTTCATTTTACCATGTTACCACTATTGGGGCCCTCTATATGAATTATTCAAGCCTGTCACACCATGAAGTTGAAACCAAAAACTCAAATCACCTCTTCAAAGTTTTATACATTTTGCCCTTGAAAGTGACCTAACTTACAACATATTATCAGCTTGTCGTATATTTTACTTGGATAATGTGCAAAAGCCGTTTTATAAGGGTAGTGTGCATTAGCCGTTTAAGAGCGGTAGTGAGCATGTGCCGTTTTAGGTGGGTAGTGTGCATAACCTGTGTTAGAAGGGTAGTGTACATTATCCGTTTTATGAGGGTAGTGTGCGTCAAACGATCCCCCAGCCCTTATTAATTTCTTATACAGTTTCGTATATACAGGCAATGCAGTACCGGGCTACGATGTCACATGCAACTTACTGTTACTTTAATTCATACTTTGCTCCAAAACAGGACTTTATATTTAATTTCACAATTTGGTGTCTGAAAGAACGTGCATTGTGCTGCGACACAGTAATATTACGACTGCTTAAAAACATTCAAGCTTCATCAGAGCACGTGACTCTACCGGAAGTGTCCACCATCGCGAAAGTTTCTGTAATGGCTACACGAACACAATATGCCCTTAATTTGAATGTCATTATTTGTTTGCAAACCAGAAATCGATCGAACTTCTTGAATAAAACATGTGTGATACATCTAAATGCAATCTGATGACAGAAAAAGTGGCCAATACATTCTGAACCAATAGCGACTAGTACTGACGAGGCATTCTGTCTAGGCTCATTACCAGTAACAATGCATGAGTTATTAAAAAAGAAAAGGCATCTTTCTTATATAGGTAAATTGGTCTTGTCATAAATGAAACATTATCATCAGTTTTTAATGTTTTATACTCACAGATTTAATATATCTAGCACAGTTATCTTTTAAAGAATTAATTTAACTGTAGGGAAAGCTCCAGCTATAAGGTGCTGAATCGAACTCTATTATGATCTCAGAACCATTGTACTTAAGTATACACAGCAAAATTTCATTATTAAAAGCTTTTTAATTTGAAAATGCTGCTACAAGACTTTGCCAGGTGTAAATGTGCCCCGTGTCTCTCTTTTGTCACAAAGATTTTGCTTCATTTATAATTTGAAGTTGACGCATATTTCAACCTGGCAGTATCATAAATTTGAAGTATAAAATGCATAATTTAGATTTTGCACTCACGCGGTGCAGTCAGTGATTTGATCGCTCCGGTGGCCTAAGTGGTTAGAACGTCCACCTCGGATGCGGGAGGTCGCCTATTCGAACCCCGGTCGAGTCATACCAAAGACATAAAATAGTACTAGCAGCTGCCTTCCTTGGCACTCGGCATTAAGAGTTTAGTGTTAGGACTGGTCGGCCTGGTGTCAGGATAATGTGACTGGGTGGGTAATGATGCTACATGTCTGCAGCACGATGCCCCAGTGCTAGACATCACTATAAACTGCCACGCTACAGACATCGTAGTGATATGACTAAAAAACTGTAAAAGCTACGTTAATAATTCCAATCACTCACAAACAGTCAGTGATCTCGTTTTCATCTATCACTTATATGCATTAAAATATACGTTCATATATGACTTCTTGGTCACGGGCTACTGCCAAATTAGACCATCACAAATTTGTTTTTGTTACGTTTTCTAAATTTCCTCATGAACTGGGCACAGTGGTTTCCAGGCTGATATTATGAACTTTATCGTGTGCAAATACAATGTATGTAGAGTGTAGTATAATAATCTTGAGGCTTGATATTATCTTTGAAATATAATTTTGTTGTTTAATGGTTCGGCAATATGTAACGGTTTTAAATTGTCACGCGTTTTGGTTGCAGTTTCGCTATTGCTCTAGTGTGACAGGACGGTCTAAATACAATAAGTCCCCAATCGAAGAGCTATTATTCTCGTGTGTTGGGATCGTCTAAATAGAATAAGTCCCCAATCGAAGATCTATTACTCTCGTGTGTTGAGATGGTCTAAATAGAGTAAGTCCCCAATCGAAGAGGTATGACTCTCGTGTGTTGGGAAGGTCTAAATAGAGTCAGCCCCAAACTGAAGAACCATTACTCTTGTGTGTTGGGATGGTCTGAATCAATGGGCGCCCGCACATAGCGGCAAAGGGGAGGAGGCACTTCCCTGATTTCACCTCTAAACGTGTTTTGGCCTGCATCCGTAAAACTTAATTACTGACCACTACATGTTAGCCCCTCACCAATAAGTCTGCGGGCGTTACTTGTCTCAATAATGAAAGTCCCCAATCGAATAACTATTACTCTCGTGTGTTTATTACAGAGTGAATAGAGTAAGTCCCCAATCGAAGAACTATTATTATTCTGTTATGTATATTTAATTTAATTGTTTGTTTGTTTGTTAGTTTTACATTTTTTAATTCCATTACATGATATTGTAATGTAACTTTGTTTACTGGATTTGATATTGTCCAGAATTGAGTTTAGTTGTTTGACCTGACTGTTTTGTCTTTTTATTTCATTGATAAACAGCTAATAATAGAAACACTGTATCTAGTTGCTTACCTCGTTTCAGAATCAGGGACAGTTTTGGTAAACAACTTTTTTTTTTTTTTTTTTTTTCCTCTCTCAGAGTAAGAATCATTAACTTAAGTCAAGGTCATACCTGGATTACATGACGGGTTGGATGTATCTATTGTTACAAACTTCTATTTTTTTTTCCAGAATAATGAACTTGTGACCCTCATCCGGGAATCTGTTCTGCGTCTTACTTAGCGTATAACTGTTGTTTTTGATAGATGTTTGTTAGTCGGGCTCTAAACAATTGACACGTTAAGTTGTTATGTTGGGACCAATTAGAGTTGAATTTTTATTTTATTGAATTTCAAGTGATTCTTTTCCCTGGAAATACATAAGTGCTCCTACAACATTCTTGGACGAAGACATTCACTGGAATTTATACGGAATTCAAAACTGGAATAATATTTTCTGTGATTCAACAAGAAATTGTTGACACATCTACACTTTTAAGGTTACAACAGACATCATCGCCTTTTATTTTGGATTTCATCGGGATTCGAACTCAGTTTCATTCAGGACTTTTTATTTCTAGGACTTTTATTTTTTAATTCTTGGATTATTTTTGGATTTGATTCGTAAAACTGTAAGTTCCTTTAATTTAATTTTTCACTTTGCATTCTAGGGAATTAAATTATTTGTTAAATTTAACAAAGCTTGTTGCGTTCACTCTTTACTGTTACTTATTTCAAGAGCATAGTCCATGATAATTAGGACTAGGCGGCGTGCCTTCCTTGCAAAATCAGTTTGGATATGTAACCTCTTTTTGTTCATATTACATCCATTTGGATATTTTATCTTCTTTTTGTTTATATTGCATCCATTTTATTATATCCGTTAGGTAAAGAAATATGCAATTCAAGTTGGTAACATTTTATTAAAAAGCATTTTGTGGCGGTGATATTAGTAAGGTGCGATCTTGGAGATTTTGATCGTGAATGATGTGGAGTTGAAAGAAACCATTACCCTGTCAAGGAAAGATTGTTGTCCATTGATGTATGTGACATAATGAAGATGTTTGTTGAGTATATTTTCATAAATTACGTGTTATTCGAAGGTTATAAACAAAGAAACACAAAAACACTACTCTAGCACTTTACTGCATTATGTGTTCCTTATCATGGCAGTAAATCAAGTACATATGCAAGAATACGAGATGTTATATGATTCAGATGATATATAATACAAAAATTTATTGCGTTTCTGTATAAAAATATAGTTGCCCCGGCCCGCCCCCTCTTCAAAAAGATGACTAAGCTAATAACTCCTTGTGAATATGGTTTAAAGTTTTAAAGTAATAGTAACTAAATAGAATACACTAATATAGAAATCATAAAATGATTAACTTAATGGCCGGAGAGACACGTCTAGCTTACCCTCCCAAAACAACAACAACAACAAAAACGGCCTAATGGAGTATTCCCACATTTCATCTGCGATAGCTGGAGCATTCCTGTTTTTGATAAACGACACTGTTCTTCGTGTTTACCAAGAGCATGGGAGCAAGCCATTATACAACTGAATGTAAATTTTGCTTGGCGATATTTTAGAAAAATCTCGATTACCGGTGAATGATTTATCACATATATGCTATTGTCATATGATAACTTACTGTAGTTCAGTCAATGATAGTATTGTACAGATAAGATATTACTTAATAAATGCTCTTTTGGCGTACACATTCAATAGAATCTGTATTTTCAGCTTCTTGGGCTTTAAAAAGAGTTGTGTCATGTTAGGACAAAACTTGTATTTCTGTTATTCGGAATCTTTTAAATACCGGATCACGTGATGAAAGCGGATATCTGTCGCTACGTCATTTCCTGTTTCCGCACTCAAACACAAGTTCACGTGAATTTAATGTAATTACTCGGTTACGAACGAGAAATCGATTAGTGATAATGTCACGAATAGGACACGTACAGTTGAATAATCTGATGGCAATATAAAGTGGCCGCCTATATAAGGTCTAGTTCCAACGATACCTTTTGTCTGCTGCCAACAAGGCGTTCGGTGTCTGCTCTAACAGATTCATATTTTGCATAGCTGATTCAAATAACGATCCAAGTATGGTAATATGGATGTAATACGAATATAAATACGATAAAAAAATCAACCGCTATTTGTCTGCTCACTAACGATTTCAATATTTTATGTAGACGTATAGGTGTCTTTTAAAGACTGCTGTCATGTCAAATGAGAATAAATTCCGAACTTAGAAAGTTCTGATTTTGAGTCCTGTTTACTGCGGTCTCAGTCTCAGTATCACTTCACGAAAAGATCTGCTTTAGACGGTGCCATGAAATTACATCTTCTATCAGTTTATATCGGGAAAATTTGGAATCATAAATAATGTCCGAAGAGTCCACAACTTTTTTAATAAGTTAGTAATTAATTGAATCTGACAGGATGGTCATTTAATGCCATGAAATAAAGACTTAGCTGGAGCTGAATCTGACAGTATATACATAGACTTGAATCTGACTATGTTCATTTAATGCAGTGGAATAGGACATACATAGACTTGAATCTGACAGTATGTTCATTTAATGCAGTAGAATAGGACATACACAGACATGAATCTGACAGTATGTTTATTTAATACAGTGGAATAGACATACATAGACTTGAATCTGACAGTATGTTCATTTAATGCAGTGGAATAGGACCTACATAGACTCGAATCTGACAGTATGTTCATTTAATGCCGTGGAATAGGACATACATAGACTTGAATCTGACTATGTTCATTTAATGACATGAAATAAGGATCTATCAGAATTCAATTTGACAATATGGCCGTTAATGCAATGAAAGAAGGACCTAGTTAGAATCTTTTCTGACAGTATGGTCATTTTATGGAGTGAAATAATGATCTAGTTACAAATGAATCTGACAGTATGGTCATTTAATACAATGAACTAAGGGCCCCTAAAGACTTGAATCTGACACGATAGTCATTTACTACAATGAAATAAGGACCTAGCTGGAACCGAATCTGACAGTGTGTCATTTGCTACAATGAAATAATGACCTAGCTAGACTCGAATCTGACAATATGGCCATTTATTGTCATGAAATAAGGACCTGGTTAGAATTGAATCTGACAGTATGGTCATTTACTGCAAAGTAATAATGACCTAGCTAGATTTGAATCTGGAAGTATGGTGGGTCATTTATTTCAATGATCTTAGGATCTAGTTAGAATTTAATCACCGCTCCGGTGGCCTAAGTGGTTTGAGCGTCCGCCTTGGATGCGGGTTCGAAACCCGGCCGAGTCATACGAAAGACTTATAAAAATGGTACTAGCAGCTGCCTCACTTGGCACTCAGCTTTAAGAGGTTAGTGTTAGGACTGGTTGGCCTGTTGTCAGCATAATGTGACTGGGCGGGACATGTCTGCAGCATGATGTCCCAGTGCTAGACATCACAATAAACTGCCACAATTCAGACATCGTAGCGATATGACTGAAATTTTTTTAAGGCTACGCTAAAAATCCAAATCACACACACACACACACGCACCCACTTAAATTAATCTGACAGTATGGTAATTTAATGGCATGAAATAAGGACCTAGTTGGAATTGAATCTGACAGTATGGTCATTTCATGTAATGAGGTTGTTGGAGGCTATTGTGGGTTTAACGCCATTTTCCAGCACACAATACAAATGCAGACAGTATAACTATAATACAATGAAACAACGGCATACTTAGAAGTGAATCAGACAGTATGGGCATGTAATGCAACGAAATAAGGACCCAGTTAAACTAGCAATTAAGAATGACAGGAAGTTGTGTGATCTACTTTATATATCCATTCCGAGTGTATGCATACAATTTCCTTGAAAATTATCATCTTTCTTACAATTAATATGGCCGTTTATATACATATCTCTTATAAGCATATAACGTATGTTGCATAGACAATTTAAAAAAAAAAATGCCCTTATGTAAATAGTACACATTAATGGATAAGACGAGGACCAAAAACACGAATGCAAAGAAGCTTGTGCATTTGATAATTGTATAACAAGCCTTTATGTGATGAGATACTAGCCATGCAAATCAACGGATTTAGTTTTAATTTAAACATAAAGAATGACAAAGTAATGGTAAATTATTACATTTATTTTATCAGTGTCATCTGAACTATAGTGACCCGGGTTTTACAATATCTACTGGCTTAATGCATGATAATTGTTGATAGGCTGTGTTATATGGTTCCAATTGTTAGTCTAACGTATATTTTATACTTAGTAACTTCGCGTATTGTTTGTGTATTTTGTTGATTTTACATTACATCACTAAATAAAACGTACAAAATACAATCCGTCTTCTTCTTATCACTCACTTCACTTTGTGTCAATACTGTGTTCATGCATTTACATGCTAAAACTCAAAATATCCCCATACATATGTTATATTCTTCAGTGAGATGAATTGTTTCCAATGTATTCTTGTTTTAACTATGCATATGTTTCAGAGTCTGTGTATTCAAATGGATAGCGATTTGGTTTTAATTAAATTAATAGGAATATTTGTGTTGTACCACAGTGCTCCACAATCACCAGGTCATATTATATTTCATTTTACGCAGACTACAATATGGGCTGCTCCGATAAAGTACATGAGGAAACTACACTCAACAACAACATTATCTTGATTTTTGACTTTTATGTGCCACAAAAGCAGGCAAATAAGCGGGATGCATTGTTTATAATGTCTTTGTGGACATAACGCCATTTTTCAGCACATGATGGGCTATACATGGCGGCCAGTATAACTGGTGGAGTAAGAACCCGGGAAAACCCTGGAAAGAACCTACTACCCACGGGAAGTTACTAGCAAACTTTCCCACATACCCATATAGGTCGAGCCTGAAACTCGAACCCAAGCGGACAGAGGTGAGATAGCTGTGATCAAAGAAGAGCGCTTTAAAAAAACAAAAAACAAAAAACAACTTGGCTACCCAGGGCCCCCGATGCACCGCACTGCATAAAACTTTTAAATATTTCGAAATATTTGAGTTAACTTTGAGGAATATGCCCAAATGAAAGCTTGGTTTCAAGCATTTGTCTAGGTCCTGCTATCGCTAACTATAGCTCTAAAAATATTTCTGGCTTAAGTCCCAGTACACAGGCGCACGATACAATTGCTATAAATTGAGTCATCTAGGAAACAAGAGAAATTGGTAAGCCAAGAACACTAAACTTGCATAACACTTTTAATTTATACCTTTAGAATTAGGCTAAATGTCATAAGATTAAGTTTAGAAAAGTATTTGTTGGGATTTAACAATGATCTCTAAACATGTTGAAATTTGTCAAGAAAATTTGCCTAATTTATCCAACAGCTTCAAGATTATCTCGCTAATCATGAATGTATCCTACATTTGGTTTACTTGCGCCTAAGTATATATTCAACATAAAGATTCGAAAAACAAAAGAAAATACCTCCATCTAGTAAATGAATTTGGTTTCTTTAGCCATACCTTCCAAATCCTGGTATACAACTGGCGTACAACTCACCATCGTATTAATTAATATTAACGTTAAAGAAATAAACTTATTTTCCTAAGACTCCTAAAACAGTGTATATGGCACACACTGAAGAAAGTTTCCAAAATTGTACATAGCACACATTGAAGAAAGTTTCCCCATGAATAGAGTCTATTGGGGGTGGTAAAATAATCATGAATTACAGATGAAATATAAGCACCAAAAAAAAAAAAAACGTTCCATACATGTACAATTTATGTTGCCTTTCTGGTAGACATGTATCTAGATGGATATAAAGATGGATAGATAGATAAATAAGCGCGATTGAATTTATCTCAATTAGATCAGCAAAGAAAAAAAAACAACAAAATAAAAAACTGCACGAGACTAAAGTCGAGGTCATACTGTCGATGGATTTTCAAAGTATATTTTAGGTTGTAAAACGTTGACCCAGAATATTCTCTTATCTTCTATCGACTTTTGACCAGCAGATGTGTTCAATGCCAATATCTCTCAAATGATCCTTACTGCAATTTGTACGAAAATGTTTAGATAGATGCTTTTATTTGACTTTGTGGTAATATGTCCGCAATTTTCCCCTACAACTGAACACTTATATTTCTTTCAGTTTCCACTGCATACGTCTTTTAAGGGTTCAAACAATGTACGATATGTATCATATTTTGTGGATCACATAAATTATTTTGTTTAATTGTACGATTTCCAACATTTTTACAGCCTAAAATATTAGAAAATCACACATCTTACTACGTAAAAGCTCACACTTAATAAAAAAAACAAAACAAAAAACAACAGTTTGTTGAGACTGTGGTTTGGATCTCAATAACATGTCACTTGCGTATTCATCTTGTTATAAGTTTTAACCCAAATTCATGTTATAAAAACTTCAGAATTTTTTTATTGGCAAATCACTAAAGCCGTGTCTGGCATACTATGATGCAGGGGATCAACGTCAGATACAATGAACAATTAACGAAATTAATTTTTTTATTTCCCTGTGAATATTTACTCTTCATTTACCTAAGTTTCCTGATTATATAACCACTTTCCTGTAATCCTGCGAAAAGAAGTGAACAAACGTCAGAAAGTATTGTTCATTATTTCAAATCTGGAAGAACCTCTGCATTTGGTCTTTTAATAAACACACAGTGTAAAAAATAAATTTGGCACACTTCAAATCTTTCTTTTTTTAAAAAAACACAAAACAAAAACAAAACAAACGAACCTTGGCGCACTTTAAATCTGTATGAAAAACCCCATGGCACATTTTACATCTGTATAAAATATCACCTAGCACATTGTAAACCTGTATGAAAATCCCTTGGCACATTTTTAATCTATATGAAAACCCATTAGCACATTTTAACCTGTATTGAAAAACACCTTGGCACATTGTAACCCTTTATTGGAAAATACCTTGGCATATTTGATTGACTGATTTGAGAGAGAGAGAGAGAGAGAGAGAGAGAGAGAGAGAGAGAGAGAGCACACCGCGAAACGATTTTCCTTCCTTTCATAACGTTAAGTGACAATGTCTCGTGTAGTGTTCCTGGAAGGTAATTACAAGGTTTTTCTATTGTCGACGAGCATTTAGTGCTATGAAGTGTGAATTCACACAATGGTTGGTGTAGTTTAACGTGTTAGATTTACATACTGGCTCCTACAGAATTCACACAGTGGTTATTATAGTTTAATGTGTTAGATTTACATACTGGCTCCTATAGAATTCACACATTGGTTGGTGTAGTTTAATGTGTTAGATTTACATACTGGCTTCTACAGAATTCACTCAGTGGTTGGTGTAGTTTAATGGGTTAGATTTACATACTGGCTCCTACAGAATTCACACAGTGGTTGGTGTTGTTTAATGCGTTAGATTTATATACTTGCTCCTACAGAATTCACACAAACGTTGGTGTACTTTAATGTGTTAGATTTACGTACTGGCTCCTACAGAATTCACACAGTGGTTATTATAGTTTAATGTGTTAGATTTACATACTGGCTCCTACAGAATTCACACAGTGGTTGGTGTAGTTTAATGGGTTAGATTTACATACTGGCTCCTACAGAATTCACACAGTGGTTGGTGTTGTTTAATGTGTTAGATTTACATACTGGCTCATACAGAATATGTTTCATAACAGTATGAGTTCACACAATGGCAGTTACTGTGTTGGAACAGTAGATATTTATGCAATGGATCCTACAGTTGTTAGTGTGTTAAAGCAGTAAGTTTACATAATGGCTAGTACAGATAACGTGTCAGAGCAGTAGATGGAGTTCACACAATAGTTCATACAGTTAATGTGTCAGAGCAGGATGTTAACACTACGGCTCGTACAGTTAATGTGTCAGAGCAGTATGTTTACACAGTGGCTAGTCCAGTTAATGTGTTACAGCAGTAAATGGAGTTCACGCAATGGCTCGTTCAGTTAATTTGTCAGGGCAGCAAATAAGCTCACACAATGGCTCGTACAGTTAATGTGTCAGAGCAGTGGGAGTTCACACAGTGGCTGGTACAGTTATGTGTCAGAGCAGTAAGTTTACACAATGGTTCATACAGTTAATTTGTCAGACCGGCAGATGGAATTCACACAGTTGCTCGTACACGAACAGTTAATGTCAGAACAACGTCCTCTAATAAAATAAAGATTACTATATGGCAGGAGAAGAGCTACTTCAGTTCTTGTATATATCTTTACTACTCACTAGGTTCCATAATTAGCTAGTAAACTGTATGACTAGGCATTTCCTGCTTCCATCTGCTATTGTGGAGGTTTTCGTTCCTTGAGCCATCATCCTGTTTTTCATGCATACCTAGAGTCAACCTTCGTAGGGGTGGGTGTCAGTGTCGCTGTGTGCGAACTTCTTGAAATAATAGATGCATTTCTTGAAATAGCTTGACATGTACTTGCGATCAAACAGACATCGTGTTTCAATCTATTTCAACCAGGTTTCGAATTGCTGAGTCAGGTATAGTTACGACAGACGAAATATGTTTATTTTTTATTTTATATTTTTTTTATATATTTTTTTTACTTTTTTTTTTTTTTTTACCGTGGCCTACAGAGTACATTAAGTGTGGCCAAATGGAAGGAATGCTTGTATATAACATGATAAAATGATTAATGAATGGCAGCAAAAATATCAATCTGGTTTCATAATTACTTCGGGAAAAGGTATGCCAATGCAGCATTCTACCGGTATTCACACTTAGTAATGAGAATATGCCGTTTCATATATGAAGTTTTATAGCAGAGTTTATTCTACTTGAGAACTACTGGGATTATGAGTCGTCAGTACCATGATGGATATTAATGCAGTTCC
Organism: Megalonaias nervosa; assembly: GCA_016617855.1. Lineage (NCBI taxonomy): Eukaryota > Metazoa > Mollusca > Bivalvia > Unionida > Unionidae > Megalonaias > Megalonaias nervosa. The sequence goes on from JAECUM010048635.1 coordinate 13,184, forward strand.
ATACATTAGATATAATATTCTTTTTGGCAACTTAGATAATATTTTCACAAAGATTAAAAAGAAAAAATATTGTTTTAATAAAGTAACCAATGGAACAAAAAACAAAGAAAAAGAAAAAATAAAGAAAAGAGGAAAAGCAATGAGTGAAGATGAAATATACAGAAGATGAATAAAAAAAAAGAAAATATAAACGAGATCAGTTTTCATTTTAAAAAATTACCGCTTATTTTTACCAGTAATACAAGGAACGAAAAGCAATGTGATTTAAAAAAAAAAAAAAAAAAAAAAAAAAACTAATTCAAGCTTGAAATAGTGAACAAACAGACCAAAGCATACAGCACAAAGGGATGTCGGGTGTACGGAACGGTCCATGAAACATCCGTCGTACTGTAAACAGAAACAATCTGCATGTAGTTTGTTATCCAATAGGCTTAATCCACTCTCTAAGATCAAATAGGATACAAAATTCATCTGGCCATTGTAATAAAATTATGGCGGTCTGTTTCTCAGTAAGAATGACTTTCTCAATCCACCTGGATGGAATAAATTAGGAACACTCCAAACAATTTCTCAGACCAATTCACACCTGTTCTAGCGATAATTAATTAAGTGATGACCTAACATGTATCTATATTCGTAATAGCAGACATCACTTAAAGATTTGGCGGGGGGGGGGGGGGATTTTTGTACCACACTGATCTACATAGAATTCTAATAGGATTAGGTACACGATACATAATTTCCAGCATTTTCAGAAAATATTTATATTTTCTATATGTGATATTTAATTGTTGTCGGATAAATTAAAAAGAACTACACGATCCTTGCGTTCGGCGCCATCATCTTCTCGTGTAAGGGTGTTCATCAAGGCAAAGATTTTAATTGGTAAACTGCATGTCCTAATTTTGTGCAGACATGAGACTGTGACAATAAGAGACAACTCTCACTTTCACATATACTTTCCTAATAGGTGTGTTGCCAGCATATTATAATGTTGATTTTTATTTTCATTATATCCTTTATTTGATTCATAAAGATGTTTTCAGGTGTTCACGCTAACCGTAAATGGTATAGTGTCTAGTAATGTATTTGGGGTCTTTTAATTTTTTTCTCTCTGCGTCGTCCTATATGGCAACGGAAACTATGCCTTTAATCAATTCGTCAGACACAAAACGAAATGTAACAGTACAGCCAACTAACCACGTGGTCCCCTCAATTCGTACTTACCACCAACTATATGACAAACATTAGGATACTGTCTGTATCAAGTTGTACAACTTAAATATATAGAACCACGGGAATAGATTCATGCGTTTATAATTCAAATTTTTCTCTCTCGAACTCGAATTCGAACAAACGAAGGAACGAACGAATCCAAATCGGTCCAATCGGTCCAATCGGCCCAAGGCCAGCTCTGTTTACCTCAGGTATGTTTGCTTCGCGAGGTTTGGGGGAACGGAGTATTTCATATCACCAACAGATATCAAGTGTCAGAGTTACACAGGCCCTAGGCACACCCTGTTACCACTGTAATAAGTTGAAAAGTAGGTTATCACTTCAATCAACCATTGTTAACATTATCGTAGAATAATGGCAGATGGCTTTGCCTAAGAATGTTTGTCACTTATTGGTCAAGCACATAATCGCCACTAGCAGTTTGCGTCTGTTCAATGCAGTTAGCCCCTATTCACGGCCGAGAGCGATACGGACGACCACTCATGGTGCCATTTCGCGAAGTTTGCGGTATTCCCCCACCCCACCCCCCAACCCCGCGACGGTCCTGCCTGTAGTTGCCAGTGCCAACAGTTCCATTCAATGTGACGGCCACTGTTTGTTCGTGCACTAGATATAGCATCTTTATTGAAAATAAAAACAAAACATATTTCCATTAACATATGGCCAGATGTACAATTAAAAAGAGAGAAAGAAAGAGACGAGAGTGAGCTAGGGAATCAAAAGGAATAAGAAAGGAAAAGATGACAGACACATGTAGACTAGTGGTCAGAAACGTACCGTAGACATGCAATACTAATGGATACCATCCTTTCAAAGTGATTTTAAGTTCATTAAAATATATTCGAATGGAGAGACTTTGTTGGGTTGGTTTGTGCAAAAGGTTTGCGTCGTATTTCAATAAAAAAAATGAATAATGTATATAGTAGAGTGCGATGCAGTAGTGTACAGTAAAGTATAGTACAGTGCGAAATAGCGTCGGCCTTGAAAAATTCCAATTATGCAAGGCGGTTGCTATTTCGCACTGTACTGTACTGTATTGAAAGTGTGAAGTCACGTGTACATATAATTGGACTCGGGAACCAATCGGTGCATATTAACCGTAAAGATTCAAGGCGATGCATATTCGACAACCGACTGTAGCACTGTTGAAGTTAGTTTTTTGGTAAAATTTATGTCTTCATGGCATTTTTCTACAGTGGAGATTTGAACCAATACAACCTTGCACGATTAATGCCAAAACAGATTTTCAGGCGTATGCATAAACGCAACAGATATACTAGATGTAGCTAAATGTGCAGAAAAGACTCCTTATTTTCCCCGCTTTTTGCCTTGCTCCCGTTATTTATGGGTGAAACATCGTTATTAACATTTTATTACCGAAGTTTAAATACCGCGTTTAATGTATGGTTTTCCGCTTTTTCAATGACCTATAATTACGATATACGTGGAATTTGCATTATGTATATTGTATATTGATTGTAACCATAAATAAAGCATATAATCCAGAACTATCTTGTTGTGGATTTGCTATTGATTCTTCCACTACTTGTTAAATTTGTCAACTCAGTTGAAATATTTCTACCTGTCTTCCTACGTGGTAATGAAAGTTCGTGTCTTTTATTTTCATCTTTAGCTAGTATTTGACTCCATTAGTAGTTGTGGCCACTTAAATAAGTCAGTCGCGTTCATAAGACATGATAAAAGAAAATGAACAAATCCAAACGGAAAATATACGAGGAGTACCAACAAGAATACAATTCGTCGGAGGATCTTCAATATGGCAGAACACCGCCTATCAGTCAATAAGTTCATCTAAAATGGAAGGTGGGTGGGGTGGACGATTGTGGGTTAAGGGGTTGTGTCTAAAACTAAATTTATTTGGATCTTATCCAGGTTGGTGTTAAATTCTTAATATCGGCAATTTTTTTTAAAAAAAAAAGTTTCAAAAAGCTAAGAAAACCTCAACAAACTTTGTTTATGCCTATCACGACACTATGTCCCCCCCCCCCATTAAATAAATAAATAGCGGGATTTGTATGTTATGTATGGCAAGTATCGAGTAATTCACATCTCCATAAGAACAAATGACAACCTGGATAATGCACATAGTAAAATTAAAGAAAATATTCTATACTAGCAACTAAACGCAAGTTGAAGATTGCGAAATCGTTCATAATCAATATCAAAACTTGGAAGGTGTGACGGGGTGGAGTTAATGGGTGTGTGAGTACTGAGTGTGTGCAACAGACCGGTAACAAAGGTTCCACCTTAGAACGGTCTTTGTAGGAAACGGGAAAACAGTGAGTTAATTCTAGGTATTGGATTGAGGACGTGTTTGACATAACATTCTTTTCGCTACTGAAATGACAATTAAAAATACTAGTACAGATCAATCAATCACGGAAAAAGATATGGAGATAGATAGTAGCCAGCACTTACCATACTGTAGCCCAATATATATACATTTAGAACATAATTATGTTTTATTAACGAGATAAAGCTGTAATCAAAACAGTCATGTAAGCTATCAGTGTTACACTGACGTGACATTTCACGACATCGGGCCCTTTCGAAAGGGCACTGTGCCATTTGAAGGCTATGCATGCACGCGGGGTGTATCAGCCAAGACTTTCTTTCCGTCGTACTGATTCACAAAAGGTACCCGGTGGGGCTTTATTAACATCGTTATTGAGCAAACAAATTAATGAATGGCTGTTCAACCAATTAATACCTTTTTGAAACCATGCAAGTAATGAGTGGAATAATGTTATAAGATTTTAATTTATGATTTTACAATCATTTTGATATGTTACAGTTCCTCAAACACAAAGCTCTGTTAATTCGCCTTTTATTTTCTCACATGGCATTTATTTTCCGACTCGTTAAGTCGACGATAAAAAAAAAGGAAGCTAGTGAAAAATGGATACCTGTATTTCAATTCGGTTCTTAGGTTAGATCCCCGTTTTCTTGGGACTGATCTACTGAACTCTTTGATTTCCTAAATATGGAAACACGGTCAGTCGTAGGTGAACCTTGTAAGCTGAACATATTCGAACACAGTGATCTATACCAATCCCCTTCCCCACAGTTCTATTCTCATTTTCCATGATTCTCATAAAGCGTAATCGTGTGAATGGAACTATGGCTAATAGGGCGCCAATATTTTTTAGTGTATTGAACATAACACTCCCACACACGCACACACAGACATACCTTTCGAGCCAAATTAAAATAAACCAATACATTCCATGTCGACAGTTTTGTAAGATAGACATGGAGAGTTAATTATCATTTCATTCAATTTTGCTCAGGAAATTCTCCCATTTCCTTTACGTAGTCGTGATAAATCACCAATTATATCAGTCGCAGAAATCTTTCGGATAAATGCTATCGACGATGCTGGGTGCCTTGATTTTCTTGTACATCTCCAATTTTTAAGAGAAAAAAATGAAGAAAAAATAAAATAAGAAAAGACAGGCATAAGTAAAGAAGAAATGAGAAAGCATGAACCACTGACATTTTCACAATTTGTGTTAAGATTTTCTTTATATCTATTTATCCGTCTCTAATCAGATATATATTTTTTGTGTACACTAACGCTCGCTTCGGATCACCGTTAGTAGCAACAGTATGCTTTTATGTATATACATAGATATATCACGTTGTGCATTTTGAAGACGTCAGGACATAATTGTACTGGAGTTTGATATATTATACGTATTAAAAGCTCAAGTGTCATGAAGTGACCATTTACATCAATGAACTGGCCTCTACAGTTTTACTGCCTCAGATGAGGTGTGTATCTTTCCCAGTCGAGAGACATTAGTTGACAAGTTTCTTTATGAGAATACGACAGTCGACCTCAAACAGTCAGTCGGCGAACCCACCCATAAACATGGTCACATATTAGACTGGATTCTTTACAGACCTGATGATAATATTCTTCAGTCCTCCCTGGTGTCCCACGAACTTTCATCAGATCACCTCTGCATTATATGCCATCTTGACGTATCAGTCCCTAATCCTCCACCCTTATTCGCTACTAAGAGAAACCTCCGTATGATAAACAGAACCAAACTAATGCATGTCATCCAAGCAAACCTAACAACTAGCTTACCTACTACAGCAGAACAACTTGATAACTGCCTGCGTTCATTGCTCGACAAACATGCCCCAGCAACCATGTGCAGAGTAGCAATTCAGAACTGTTCTCCGTGGTATAGCAGTGTTAGGGACCAGCTTCGCACTGCTAAAAGAGACCGCCGTAAAGCTGAGAGGCTTTGGCTTTCCACCAGATTCACTATTCATAAGCAGATCTATGATGCCGCTAAGAAGAATGTCACAAACATAGTCCATGCAGCGAAATCAGCCCACTACAGTACTAAGATCACGGAAAGTTCAGCTACAAAGAGCTATTTGAGATTACTAACAAGCTAATGTCAAGGAACAAATGTACACCACTTCCAGCTACCTTCTCTCTAGTCGACCTTCCGGACCTATTTGCAAATTTCTTCCGTGACAAAGTACAAACCATCAGAGATAAACTTGACAACACAATTTCAGTTGACTCGTCGTCACCATACAGTTGCGATACAGAATTTCAGCGGCAACCGTTAGCAGCATTTGAACCTGTCTCCATGGATTTAGTACGTACAATCGTGATGAAGAGTGCACCAAAGTCATGTGAACTGGATCCGATTCCGACGTCACTGCTGCTAGAGTGCTTGGATCCAATATTGCCTTCACTAACTGATGTTATTAATACCTCTCTCATCTGGGGAATTCCCATCATTTTACAAAACTGCCATTGTAAAGCCTCTGCTGAAGAAACCAACACTCGACCATAATGATTTAAAGAACTACCGCCTAGTTTCTAATCTCCCATTCATGTCAAAATCTTAGAAAAAGTTGTTCTATCCCAACTTGTATCTCATCTGAATTCAAACAGTCTTTTAGCAATGTACAGTCTGCATATCGCCCTTGCCACAGTACTGAAACTACTCTTCTGAAAGTAGTCAATGACCTTCTCTCTGCTTTGGATGGCGGAAAGATTACAGTCCTCACTCTCCTTGACTTGTCTGCAGCATTTGACACTATAGACCATGATATATTATTTCACCGTCTCCAGCATGTATTTGGCATTCATGGTACAGCCTTACTATGGTTCAAGTCCTACTTGGTCAACAGGACACAAATTGTGTCCGCAAATGGAAAACGCTCCAGCCCAGTTGATCTATGCTGTGGTGTTTCACAGGGGTCTGTTCTTGGACCTGTTCTCTTCATTCTATACACTCAGCCACTCTCAAGTGTCATAGATCATCATCCAGTGTCTCACCAATTGTATGCTGATGACACCCAAATATACAAATCTAGCCATCCAACTGAAGTTGAAGCTAACATCCAAGGCATAGAGAGGTGCATTTCCGATGTGAAATCATGGATGACATGTAACAAGCTGCAGATGAATGATGATAAAACTGAAGCCATTCTGATTACAACACAAAGACTTTCTCATTCACATCATTTACCTCAGACAATAAATATCAGCAACACCAACATTAAGTTCACGCAGTCAGTACGAAACCTCGGTGTCACTCTTGACAGTACTCTCTCATTGCATCAACATGTCATGAACATATGCAAGGCTCCATATCTCAAACTGAGACGAATCAGCTCCATTCGCAAATATCTTTCAGTTGATGCCACTAAAACACTTGTGTGTTCCTTAGTACTTTCAAGACTGGACTATTGTAACTCAATTCTGTCTGGTTCGTCTCAATATCTATTTCAGAAACTTCAAAAAGTTCAAAATACAGCTGCTCGGATCATCCTTAGAGTACCACGATCAGAGCACGCCTCTCCCCTGCTCTGTACCCTACACTGGCTATCCATACGATCCAGAATTAAACACAAAATTTGTTTTCTGTGCTATGTTTCACTGACGGGCTCCAGTCCAACATATGTATCTGACCTCACCCATGTGTACACACCTGCAAGATGCTTACGCTCCTCTTCTGACACTTGTATTCTCATTATTCCCACTATGAAGATGAAATCATATGGACAACGCTCTTTTGCATACCAGGGCCCAGCAGCGTGGAACGAATTGCCCACTGCACTTAGACACAAAGACACAGTGATCTCATTCAAGAGCGCTCTTAAAACTCACCTATTTCAATTGCAAGAACAGACTTAAAGACCTAATAATGTATCCTTGCCTTAAATATTTACAGCATATTTTCTGTTTCTACTTTCATGGTGTTTGTTTTTATTTTTGTAATCATATCATTATATGTTTTCTTTAAAGTGTTGTCAAATGTTGTAAAGCGCTTAGAGCTTCTAAAGATTAGGCGCTATACAAGGTCCTCATTATTATTATTATCATTATTATTATTATTATTATTATAAAAACTCAATACTATTAAATTAGTGGGTGTTCTAGTTCTGTTCTGCATCATCTCTGTTATAAAGATAATAATAAATTCAATCCTGGAGGAAAAACGATTAATTAGTTCATTATTTTTGTGCCTCATTACATCTGTTTTTTTTTTTTTGTTTTTTTTTTGTTAAATTGTTGCACGTATTATTTGAAGGAGATGGAAATGGTGATGATTCCAGTCCGTTGAAGGTTAACCCACGATGGAAATGGGGATGATTCCAGTCCATTATAGGCTAACCCACGATGGAAATGGGGATGATTCCAGTCCATTGGTTAGGTTAACCCACGATGGAAATGGGCATGATTCCTGTCCATTGTACGTTAACACGCACGGGAGACCTGGTATCCAGTAAGAACCAGACGGACAAAATTCATCTCTGTTAAATGCCTTGCTTGTGGCATAAAACAGTTCTTACATTTTTGTTTTTCAAAGAAAATGTCGACTTAATTGATATCTGCAACTTGTGCTACATATTATAAACCCTGTGGGAGTAACCATTGTTCAGATACTAACACTTGTCGTATATACTCTAAGTCGAGTTCAACTTCAAATTGCACAGATCCAGATAATGCGTTGTATAATACGCCGACAGATCTGGGTCTTTGCAGTTTGTAAGGAGCTACTATTAGAACAAACAACATAGATTCTCATCTGCTGGTGCATTATGTGACGGCAAATCAAGGTCTATTTTGTTTGCAGTTGGATTCGACTTATAAATGGGTATATAAGGTACATATTTTTTTTTAAGTCATTGTGTTCAACTTATTTGTGCAGCAGTTGACTTTGTTAAGTTAGTCATACAATCAACCATCTGTTACATGAAAATTTCAGTACGTTTTTCAATCGATATGCTTGTCCTATATATGACATTAGTCACTCCACTTAATCTTTCATGCATTATCATAATTCTTAGATGACTCCATTCCTATTCTCAAACAATTATTATTTTATAGAACATGAAATTTACTTTGAGATAATACTTTCGAAATAAGCCACTTCTTTAATTTAAGTGTGTCAGACAGTTTGTTCGCACCCTTTTACACCGTCCGCGATTTTTTCTAAGGACTTATCCTTAAAAAAAACAAAAACAGAATGAATGTACAAGAAAATATGGACGACATTCAACCTTCGCTCGTCCACATCAAGACCAATATATTACTAACGGCAAATACTGCAAATGACTTTTAGAGATTCTTCTTGGCAATTAAACGAGCATTCGTAGGTATGTGTCTATCAAAAGTATACACATATGGTAACTATTTAGTTCTGAGGCTCTGCAATGTCTGACATTTACTGAATGCAAAATATACATTTTTACTACACCGCTGAGTAATCCACTTTCATATCATACTTGTTAAGGCCTCAAGGTATGTACATAAATGTTATGAAAACCATCACATTTTAGATTCTGAGGAAATGAATGCCTGGGTTCACCAGGGCATCCATTGACAGCCACACCAATGCATCCCATTGTTTACGGACGCACGCTTTATTGTTCCTGGAGGGAAGTGAGTAAGGCACACTAGAGATTGAGATATAAGTGAAGGGGAATTCACTGGAACATAAGTATCTGCCACTCATCTATCCAATCCAACGCAAATCAAGCGAAATACAACAGGAAAACCCTCCGCATATGCATGTATATGAATGAATGGACGTACATGAGTGTATACATGACATATTCAAACATGAGTCACTTAGTGAACACGTACAAAGTTCATTTAAAATATCTGGTACTATTTGTATGACGCGTATGATCAGCAAAAGAATTATAAACATAATTCATTTTATACTAACAAAACACGTATATTACTCCTAACCCACTAAATATTCAAATATGACGACCGCATATTCCAACCAAAATCATACATACATGTACGTTATTTCTACTTTGTAATACTATAAACAATAAATAAAACACCAATATTTACCGTATATTTGCCGTATATTCGTCAATCAAGTGTTTTAGCAAGATTTTATGTGAGAATGTTGTGCATTTAAAAGTGAATCCGATATTGTGGTTTACTGATCTCTGGATGAAATTAAAATGTTTTAAACAATCTTTCTAAAAGTGTTTTGACATTAAATTATTCTAATTTAAACAAATGAACAAGTACAGATTAACCAATAATCCAGCTGGAGTTAAACATACCCTGGTAAATCTATCATTTTAAAGGTGAAATAAAAGAGACAGCTGGTATATAACGAACGTTTGAGCACTTCTTTATCGTGCAGTTTTGTTGGGGGTTTTTTTTCTTCTTTCTTTTAGGGGGTTTGGGGCGGGGGAAGCCGGTGGGTAATGATATTGTATGCAAATATGTAAGAGTTTTCTATGATGGAGCAAGCAGGTAGCCTCCACAATGCCGGGTAAGGGACAGTATTTTCGCCAATATGTCAACTATATATTATTTCTGTATAGCATCTGTGTACGTATCGCTAGTTAGGCAGCTAACACTCCATTTCGATATGTAGATCACGCGTTTGTTTCGTCTCTACGTGTGTTTCAATAGCTGAACGTTAAAAGTTGACCGTATGAAGTCTAATGGGACACAATAAGATCGCCCTTCATTGAATCAAAATGGAACACGTCGTTTGGGTTCTATTGCTATGGTTGTTATTTATATTTGATGATTAAAAATTGATTTACGGATTACCAATGAACTATGATCAGACTAATTTTTGATGCATCTACCACAATACTAAGTCGTTAATATAACATAAATTGACCGATTCAACGGTAATTCGGTATAATTAGCGCATGCGAATAACGACTGGACATTTGAACTAGATGCTTGAGTTAATTATGACGAACCGATTTGTGTATCAAATATGCAGTTTAATGTGTGTGTACGTCTCTGTGTGTGTGTGTGTGTGTGTGTGTGTGTGTGTGTATGAGAGAGAGAGAGAGAGGGGGGGGGAATATACACATTCGTTGCAGAATATTGTATGCATCCTAATTTGTGTCACCAATCATTAGTACTCATATTAATGTATATTTTAAAGTCGAGGTTAATCAGGAACTGACCTCTTCGTACTTCATACTTATACGTAAGCTGCAATAAGTCTACTGTTTCCTGACATTTAGTTGGATTATTTCTCTCTTACTTTTTACATTTTCTTGTATTTGTAAATACACGATAAAGGGCTTGCTCTGTACAGTAAATTGAACATATCATCCGCCCGGATCATGAGTAAGCAATAGCTGAAGGAAACGTCACAAGCAATATGGCGGAGCTGAAATTCCTGTGCATAGTTCAGAATTGATAAATCTTAATTATGGACTAAGATCATCTTAAGAAAATACGAATCCTTGTCAGCCACGTGTATATATTATACATTTATCATCCCGTTTATACCATTATTTATATCGTTTTGAAAGTCACACATGTACACATTTTAGATCTACTGAGTTTCTACATGTAAAGTACTCTTGGCTAATTTGTCAGTTAAGGAACTCCGTAATTCAGATCATCGTCATCGTAATTTTAGAAAGATTTATGTTCTTTTATTTCTAAAGTTAGGGCAGGCAAATGGATGTAAATTTCGAAAGCAGTAGCAAGAGATGTCATTTTCAGAAGTAGAGACGGACTTTTCCGTGGTACAACGATCAAGTAATACAGACCCCTCTTCAGACATTTAAGATGATCTCGTAAAGCTAAAAATGTGGTTTTTAAATTTCTGCTTTTTCTAAAGGAGCAAGATATTCTGTTTAAATTTGACCTTCAACGTCATTCAGTATACACATGTAGGCTGGCAAAGCCTATCGTTATCTTATCTGTAATTGTGTAAAGTTTGTATGCATAGAAGGAAATACAGAATTCCTAGATGTGACTATATTGATACATTTTGAAGTCATTCATAGACTGAAAAGCTCTGGTCAGCAAGGATAAATAATTTCATTTGTTTCTGAAGTACACTATTTGGGTTTTCTCTTTCATCTGTAAGTCAAGGTAAACTGAGAATATCGGACGCTTCATGGAAATAATTGTTGATTAATCTTGATCAATATTTATGCGGTGTTGGCCTTTAGATGCTGAAATGTACAATTATCGGTTTCTTACTGATGTACATGACTCATTTTATTCAAATCAATGATATAAACAATATCACCTGCCTCATTACATTGATTACAACGAACAGCTGCTAAAAGGTAAACTCATCCCTACTGTTGCAATATATTACACATTGCACAGACATTGATAGTCTCTAGTGAACAACTTCTCTTCAATAAAAGAAAATTTTGCTTACCTGCAAATGATATTATTGTACAGAAGACCGTGTCCAGGTTAATATTCCCGATAGAGAATGATGCCAGTCCCAACAGTATAGCTAGTTCTGGATCTGCACTCTTTCAGTAGCTCAATCAATAGCTTGCGCCACAGCCTGAGTCGATCTGATTGGCGGCCCAAGTCACATGATCATGATTCGAATCGCTCGCCTACTTAGCATTATACGTATGGCTGACATTCCACCTGTCGTCTGCCTGAACTTGTTGAATAATGAATTTATAATGTAAACTTGGTACAAGACGTTCGTGTTCGTGAAATATTTATATATTAGTGTATTTTTATTTATTTCGTTTCACGTTCTAAACGTATGCCAGCAGCAACACTAATTTTGTAACCAATTACACCACAAATAGCACACAAATATATTTTTATTACAAAGATATACATGTATTTATAAATTTACTCCTTTGACAGGCCATGTAATGCGTTTTTTTTTTGATAAATTATTATTGCCAATATTGAACTATTGTTGTGATGTATGGTGTTTATAACTGCTTTTAATACTAGATGAGCACATTGATAGTTTTGTATAAACGTTATTAAGATTTAAGAGAAGCAAACAAAATTATACTATTTGTGGTGAACTTGGAGTAGCATATTTTGTTTTGAAAATCTATTATACTATTATCAAGTACCGGTCTGAGATTCTGTCTTCTGAAAATGGAAAGAACATAAGATACATTTATGATATGCTTCTGGAGATAGGTGGGTAGGGAGAATATTAGAAATTAAATAACGGCAAAGGAAGCTAAAAGACTAAAAATATTCACAAGCATGACAAATAATAGTATTTTTTGATTGGTACCAATTATATTTACTTGTTTGGAGATAAGTCATATGGGGCCTCTATATTATGTATAGACATCTGTATACTAGACAGAGAAGAAAGGGCTTTAAACAGGATCCTACAGTACTTATTCGGTATATAAAAAAGGAACATGTTATTAAATAAATAACAGGCTAGAGAGTTACATATCTTTCCATGCAAGATTCGGATCCGTGTCACTAATAACGGCACCTATCGTCTAGGTATCGTGCAGCAGTGACCTAACCAAACGGCCATGCGCTTATTCCATGAAAAGTATAGAACATACGTACATACTGTTACGTGTAGGCTCGTACAAAAGTAACAAAAGGAAAGAGTGAAGTCAACAAGCTTTGTAAATTTAACAAAATAATTTATTTCATTAGAAAACAAGGTAAAAATATGAAATAGGACTTATGGCTTGTGAATCTAATCCAAACATTAATCTTAGAATTCAAAAATATAAGTCCTATCACTAAACAGTTCTAACTGAATCCAAGTTCGAATCTCGATCAAGTTCCAATATAAAAGGCGATGACGTCCTCTATAACCAGTTTGTGTTGATGTGTCAACAGTTCCTTGTTGAGTCACCAAGAATATAATTCCGGGTTTTGAATTCCGAATAATTTAGTGAATGTCTTTGTCCAAGAATTTCGTCGAAGAAGAGTATTTTCCAGGGTGAATAAATTATTTTAAATAAAAAACTCAATTCAAAAGGCAACAACAGGAATACCTTTCTGCCTGAAGGTATATTTTACGACTGATCAAATCCACTAGAAAATGTCTGTTTTAACCCGCGATTTTAGATCACATGATGACTCACGTGGTCACTTAACTTTGAACAGCGCAGTAAAAAAAAAAGGCCAATTTGCACATAGGCTAGAATAGCCCTATCTAAGAATCAGATTCACACACTGGAAATAAATTTAAAAATAAAACTATTTACAACAGACTAACACGTTGGTTGAACATGACATTGGTAATGACCAATCATTTTCACTCAATGTTTACTAAATCGGAACCAGGGTCAAGAACTAGGTCAGCTAAAAATATAACTGAGCAATAGACTGCGTGTTAATCAGGTCAAAACAGAAAACTGAATTTTCCGCATAAAGTCAAATCCAGTGAATAATGTTATCATTACAATAACTTAATGAAATAAAAATAAAATAAAAGAGAATTTAAAACTGACACACAAGCAATTAAATTACATATACGTAACAATACATACAGTGGAACTACTCACAACCGAAACCTATATATATCCGAAGTCCGTCAAGACCTAAGCTGTTTAGAGTCGAATTTTTCCTTCTTTAATATATTCTTTATTTTTCTCCAGTAAACCCAAACCCCTCAGCTCTGCATACCGTTACAAACTGAAATGTTTCTGCACTGTACATTTTAGTTATCCAAACCGATCTTGGTTTGGAAATGTTAAATTCCAGTCCTGAAATCCTTGGAAAAGAAATTTATTCCTTCAATAGAGAATTTCAGAGATTCAACAGATCCACCAAGAATTAAAGTAGTGTCTTTTGCAAACTGTGACAGTTAATATTCCGTTTCCTTGAACTTCACACCTTTAATATTAATATTATTCTTTAATAGTACAGACAATATTTCTGGACATATTTCGTGTGATTCATAGAATGTTGATTTTGAATTCAATTTTGTACAAAATAAAATTGTCTGATACCGATAAACATACTTTTTTTTTTGTAAATATTTCCCAGAAATAGTGGGGTTTTTTTTGGATAAAGTGGACGACTGGATTCGGAATAATGTGAACGTATATATACTGTACCAAGTGCAAAAACTATAATATTAGAGAAGAACGTACGGACAGAATACCTGGACAATCTTTTTATTTCTCTTTTCTTCTTACAAATATTACATCTATATATGCAAAATGAAAACGGATTAGATGCCTAGATTGGATGCCTAGATTGGATGCCTAGATTAGATGCCTAGATTAGATGCCTAGATTGGATGCCAAGATTAGATGCCAAGATTAGATGCCTAGATTAGATGCCTAGATTAGATGCCTAGATTGGATGCCAAGATTAGATGCCAAGATTAGATGCCTAGATTAGATGCCTAGATTAGATGCCTAGATTAGATGGGTTGAAAGGTTGTTTTTTTTTTAAAGACCCTTATAATTTGACAAAATATGTTGTAATCAAATTTGAAAAGAAAAAATTTTTGATATTGGTCTGAGAACAGTAGGAACTTTTTTTCACCCGTAACCAAGAAAAATGTGATTCAAATGCAAGATAATAATATTACTTCATGCCTATTCAGCTGAGATCATTGGAAAACTAACTCTCTAACCTGTTATATTCTTTGGTACAAATTTACATTCCAATTTCACAACAGGTCACTTTAAAAAGTTTACTTTTCTCCATCTTTGTCTTTTCACTCTCTCCTTTTTTGAATTTCTTCACTGTCACAGGTTTTTCCTCTTCTTCCTCACTTTCTTCTCGTCTTCTTTTCTTCTCTTTCTTCTCTGTCTGGACATGTCTGGGTTCTTCCTCTTCTTCCTGTTCTGAACCCCTCTCTTCATTCTGATCCTGTTGTTTCTTAGGGCACTCTAAAGACCAATGTCCTTTCTCTTGGCAATAATAACAGATATCTTGACTTTTGTCTCTTTTGACACTTGTCTTGCTTTGACGTTGTTGACATTCTCTAACCAAATGCCATTTCGTCTGACAGATATAGCAAGTATCTTGACTTTTATCTCGAAAGGAGGGGAAGTAGTCCGTCGGCTTCTCTGAACAAAACCTTCGTATGACACCTCGCAAAGCTCAGATTATAACATCGATCTGTGTTGGCTCTTCCATCTTTGTGGTCGGATTGAGAGTGAAATGAATACTATGAGGGAAGACACTGACCCTTTATATAGGCAAGACACTGGCCTTACATTGACATAAAGGGGACCAAGACGTTTAAAATGATGAAACAATCACATTATTTCGTGGAGAAAGGAGAAGAAAGTGAAAGGCAGAAACGTGACCTATCGCCTCGCAAATTAGCTGAAATCTTGGCTCTAACCATGCCAGTGATTTTGAAGATGACATGAGTGAGGCAGAATACAGACCTAGAGAGTCTACGTCAAACCAAAGTCCACCACGAGTAACCCCTGAAAAGTACGATCACATTCGAGAGACGGATAAACGCTCTTCTAGAAAATTTAGAACCAAGGCCTACACGTACACGGTGAAGTTTAAAGATTTCAAGTCCGACGCACCGTTGGAGAAAGCAGAAGAGTTCATCACTGATGAGTGGGATTCTTTGTTAACCGCACTGAAACGACAATGTGAAGCCAAAGAAGACTATCGTTTGACACTCTCCATTTATCACGACAGTCTGAAGTCCCCGTCTGGCTCGAGTTTAGCAGCCATCATAATTGACACCTTCCAATGTCATCGACAATATTCAACATGTACAGCAGTCCAACGACAAGTTTCACATCACCGACGAAAAAGCGACACTGTACATGGCCCACGTTTCCCTTTCCAAAGGGACCGGACAACGCAAAAAGGTGATATTGGTGGATGACCTTCGCAGCATCAAGCGCAGCATCGTCCAAATTAACAACACTCAAGACAAGATGTGTTTAGCCAGGGACATCGTGGTGGGACGAACATATGCCGACAAGAACGACACGGCAGAATGAAAAAAAGCCCGGAAAACGATTTAACGATCGGACCGAGCCAAACAACAAAGAGAAGCAGAACTCCTGTTACAGCAAGCAAGATACACCTGTGGCATTCCTGAAATGCAAAAATTGCAAGACGTCTTGGTTCCACGCTACAAGTTGAAAGTACACCCTCAAGAAGTGCGCGGACCTCTGTTGTTTTGAGGCAACAGTTTCAAAGACGGAAAATACATTCACCTCTATCATCACGATGAACATTTCGATGCCATTACCAGTATCACCGGATTCTTCGGATACAGTTATTACTGTGAGAAATGTGACTATGGCTATAACGATCGAGAGCAACACAAGCATTGTGGATCGAAATGTCCAGGATGTTTGGCCTTTAAACCCTGTCTTGACGAAGGACAAGAACGAGTGCATTGTCCAGCTTGTCAGCGCACTTTTGTCAGCCCTACCTGTTACCAACATCTCAAGACGCAAGGTTCACAGCGGAAAAGTGCTTGTCAACTGCTGAGATTGTGCCCTACTTGTGGACAAGGCATACCTACCAATAGTGCCAAGACACACCTATGTCCAGGAAAGAAATGATGTCCCATTTGTCACCAAACCGTGGACTTGGAACACGAATGCTACATTCAGAAATACCAACCTCAACATGAGGAAGAAGATGACCAGAAGAAGAAGGAGAATTTCATCTGTTTCGATTTCGAATGCATGCAAGAGACTGGTATTCACATTCCTAATTTCTGCGTGGCTCATCGAGCGTGCGAGAAGTGCATCCAAGAACTGATTTTTGTGCCATTGCCATCACTGTAGCAAGATTCCTGGCGGACGTGAAAAAATCTTTCGAGGACCGAACACGCTGGCCGATTTTGCCCAATGGATCTTAGACCCTATCGATGAGACGTGGAGCCAAGAGACCCCTTCGACTTTCAGGAAGAAATGTTAAAGTTTTGTTGATCCGACGCGAACATTTTACGGCGTTGCTGTGGAAAATTTCGAGACAACATGCGCACCGAACAACGAGAAGCTTTCTACGCTTGGTACCACACTCACACCTCGGACCCCTTCGACTTTCAGGAAGAAATGTTAAAGTTTTGTTGATCCGACGCGAACATTTTACGGCGTTGCTGTGGAAAATTTCGAGAATTATTCATGGAGCACGGAGGAATAGATCCTTTAAAACAAGCCTGTACCATTGCCAAAGCGTTTTCCTTAGTGCCCCGCAAACGATTCATGCCCGAAAACAAACTGGCTGTCATCTGCCCTCAAACGACCAATTTTGTCAAACGACAATACTCGGTCAAAGCCCTACGCTAGCTACATTACTTGCGCGACAAGGAAGACAAATGGATCCAACATGCCCGAAACGGAGGAGGTGAAAAGACCATCGGAACGTATTCGGTGGATGGCTGGGACGTAGAAAACCCCAAGATCATGTACGATTTTAACGGTTGATTATTTCACGGATGTCCCATCTGTTACTCTCAACGTGACACTAAAAATCAGATTTTACAACGTACCATGGAAGACTTGTACGAGTCCACTTGTCAGCGCGCTTGAAGTTAGAACAGCAAGGATACCAGGTGGTGGAAATGTGGGAACACGCGTATGATCACCGTTTGAAAACCGATCCCGAAATTTAAGCGCATCCTGGAAAGTTACAAGCTGGTGGACCCACTGAACCCGCAGGACAGTTTGTACGGAGGACGGACGAATGCCACATGTTTGCTGTACCAAGCCGACGAGGAGAAAGGAGAAGAAATCGAATAATTGGACGTGTGTTCGTTGCATCCTTGTGTGTGCAAATATTATCACTTTCACGCAGGGCACCCGCAATTGCTGACGGAACACATCGACCTGGACAACATTCGACAATACGAAAGATTGATCAAGCGCAAAAGTTTTGCACCCCACGGACTTGTACCATTCCGTTTGACCTCACCATTGCCAAGGAAAACTGATGTTTACCTTGTGCCGTACTTGTGCCGAAACGTGCAACCAAGACCAGCTTTGTCAGCACACCCAGGAAGAACGCGCCTTGATAGGAACGTGGGTCAGCGTGGAATTGTTTAAATCTCTGGACCTGGGATACCAACTGTTAGAAGTGTACGAAATTTACCACTTTTCCAAAACAGAACAGTACCACAAGGGTGACGACACTCAGGTCTTTTCGCAGACTACGTGGATGCCTTTTTGAAACTGAAACAAGAAGCCAGCGGCTATCCTTCCTGGTGCGACACTCCCGAAGACCAAAAGAAATTTAAAGAGAAATACTTTGACAAGGAGGGGATCACTTTAGACCACATCGAGAAAAACGAAGGAAGGCGATCGTTTGTTAAAGTGATGTTAAATTGCTTGTGTGGCAAAATGGAACAACGACCGTGTTTACCCAAGACGGAGTATTTGTCCGACCCTTCCCGCTACTTCCAGATGATTCACGACAAAACCAAATACATGAAACACGCGGACGTCCTTCGTGAGGACTTGATCCTGGTCAATTACGAAGAAGAACTGGACTTTGTAGAAACCGACGAATTTGGAAATGTCATCATTGCGGCGTACATGACAGCCCATGCTCGCTTAAAACTGTAGAACTGTTAGGAGATCGTGTGTTTTATTTTGACACGGACAGTTGCATCTACATTCAACGTCCTGATGATCATCGTTACCCTAAAATCGACGGAGACCGTTTAGGAGCCTGGACGGACGAGCACCCCGACGACAAGATTCTAAGTTTTGCTAGTGGCAGTCCTAACAATTACGGTTACGAATACCGGGACAAACAAGGAGAAGTGCACTCCCAGTGTAAAGTGAAAGGATTGACTCTAAATCATCGTACCAGTCAAGTGGTTATCTTTGGCGTGTTGAAAGAAGCCTTGCAGTCTGGAGAGGATCAAGATTTTAAAGTGACCACCTACCAACCTCACAAGATTGTACGTTTAGCCACACACCATATCGTCAGTCGACCTTTGGAAAAAGTGTATCAAATCGCGTACCAGAAACGAGTGCGGCTTCCGTACCACTTCACTTTACCGCACGGACACGCCGATATTGGTCAGCATATAATAAAGGACAACGTCCAAGACCGATAGTTCATTGTGACTACAAACCCAAAGTGAGAAAGATGAATCCTTTTAAAAGACACCATTCAAGTTCAGTGATTCTCAAATGGAGTGCGATACTGTGCCTTGCGATGGCAGGGATGACGTACGATATGACCTCAGCGATTCAGTACCACATCATGGGAACATTGCTATGACTACTACTACCACTATTACAATATCTACCATGGAAAGTGATATTGTGCGTGTCAAACGTGACCGATGCGAAAGCGATGCCACTCGTTATCGTACACCTTATCATTTTACTGGTTTTCATTGTCAATGTCATCCTCCACGTGAAACCATGCGACTACCACCGTACGGATGTCATCCAAAACTGAGCAAACTACTACGGATCTCACCGTACCCTCATCGAAGTGAACCTGTGAAGAAAATAAAAACCATTGGTTCCCTGTACGTTTGCCTGAATACTGAGACTTTGAAAGTCGATTCCAAACCTTCCAAGGAAAGTGGCCTAAATATCTGGGAGAACCTATCCCCGAAGAATTAGCCAGAGCCGGATTTATCTACATGGACGAAGGTGATAAAGTTAAGTGCTTCAGTTGCGGTGTGTCACTTCGCCAGTGGGAGCAGAAACATTCCGCTTACCTGGAACATGCTTGATGGTCTCTGCACTGTCATTACCTACCTTTAGTGGGACCCCAGTAATCTCTGAATTGATACTTTACAAGAGAACATTGGTGGTTTGCCTGTGGAGTTGAGAGAACGCATTTACTGTGAGTTTGTCAAAACACAAGTGAAACGCAAACTCAGAATCATTTCTCCATTTTTAAACTATGCTCTTTTCCAAACTAAACTAAGACTGATTATGGGAGGACACTACTTCAGTAACAAATAAAAACGAGGCTATAGGCCACGACCCACCGATTCCTGATTCTTTGAGGACACTATTTTTATTACTTCCAACAACAGAGGGTATAAAATCTGGCTACTATATCACAACCTCAGTAATCTCTGGATGGATACTTTACAAGAGAACATTTGAGGTTTGCTGTGGAGTTGAGAAAACGCATTTACAGAGAGTTGGTCAAAATACAAGTCCAACGCAAAGAACAATTGTATCAGTTACGTCACCAATGGTGGAACCACTGGTGCCTAAATGCTATAAGAGGCTTGATTCATTTGAAAGAGTTCCAGTGGTCAGACATTGTTCAACTGGACGAGGACCAGAAGACTTTGGTTGCTACTCATCCTACTTCTTCTAGGCTGGGCATACTACACAAAATTCCAGAGGAAGAGTTAGAGGATTACCAAAATCTTTTACAGGAACAAATCGTGTTTCAAGAGGAAACGTCTGTGCGACATGTAGTGTGTGTTAGTGACTAAACTATTTGGATACGTCGACGGAGTACAACCAGTTCTGTGCAAAACGTACATTTATTACCTCCGACAAAAAGAGGTATAAAAACTGGCTAGCATGCCACGACCGTTAACATTAGTGATACAATGATTGCCGTGGAAGGAAATCAATGACAGTATTCAGACTGTGGTGGATTACCAACTCTTTTTATGTATCCAATGAATATGGGTGGACGTATGGTGCGTCTTCGTAACTTGCTATCTGGGATTTTGTTTACCAACCGATTCCTTTTGTGGGCTCGGTACGATCTGTACTGCGAGATACCACCAAGAATATGAGGTTGGTACCTTTAAATGTACACGAGAGACTCATTCTGTTAAAAGCCTTGCGCTTTCATCTCGGTATTTCTTGACCTCTACGGTAAAAAAGAATTCGTCAACTTTTAATCACTGAAGATGTTTACGAAGATGTGTGTGTGTAGCTTGTAACTTACACCCTCACTGCCAGATGTACGTGACTGGAAAAGTTTGGGTTTCGAGGCTTAGACAAAAGAAGCGGAAAACTATGCCGCCTTCGTCACCAAAAATGTTGTACAGTGACTTGTTTATATTCCACTTTGATCGTTTTGATGTGTATTTTATCGATATACGTAACCATTTGTCTTTTATGTCTTTTCTGTCTTTCGTGTTCCATTTAAAAATGATTTTTGAAATAACCGTGTCCTCAGAAAAGTATACAAACTCTTGTCTTGTCTGTCTTCCTTTCAAAAGTGACATTCCCTACACTACTATGTCTGCTTCTGCTGTCTCTGCTCTTTCTTCCTCCACTTTCGAAGTCATCGACGAAAACTTAGATCGTGCCAGTTGGGTGGCCTTGTATATTCGCCATCCCTTTAACATGTTAATTGCTGGACCTAGCGGTTCAGGTAAAACCGAATTTGTCAAACGTGTGATCGAACATAAACATCATTTGATCGATCGTCCACCTCAACGTATCGTCTGGTGTTACAAAAAGTGGCAATCGGCGTACAGCCTCCTGCGAGAAAGATAAGGAGATTCCATTGTGTTTGTGGAAGACATTCCTCGCGAAGACGACAGGATCGTGTCTGACCCCAGTCAAACACATCTGGTCATCTTCGACGACAAGTTAAGAGAAGACGAAGAAGAAATTAAACAGTGGTTTACGCGCAAGGGGCATCATCGTAATGCCAGTGTCATTTACATCACCCAAAATTTGTTTCTACAAAGTAAAACCCATCACACCATCAGTCTCAATGCTCATTACGTGGTCATATTTAAAATCCCTAGAGATAAATCGCAAGTGCAAGTGTTAGCCAGACAGTTAGGAACTCTGTAGCTGACACATGCGTACGATGATACCACTCAAACTCCTCACGCCTATTTATTCGTGGTATTTAAAACCCACCACCACCGATTATTTGCGATTTGGTACTCATTTGTTTCGCCACTGGTGCCAAGATGGAGGGCCTGTAGTGTTCTCGTCCCCGTTGACTAAACAAAAGAAATTTATAAAAACCTCGGACACGTTTGGTCTGTCTCACACATTGTCAACATGATGTTCCTTCAGCCTCATCTTTACGTCAAATTGATTCGTGCCTTGTACAGCATCAGTCGCAAAAAATCCGCAAATACGTGCTCGTGTCTTGGAAGCCAGTCGCAGAGAATTTATACGATGGTTTACGGCGACAGCATGTCAATTACTGCAAGGCATCATTCACATTCCACATCACACCAAAAGCTTTCTTGACAGAAACAAAGTAGCCTTGACGCAACTGGCAGATCCCCCGCATCGACACTCAAACCAAAAAGCAAATCATTTTGAAACCTGGAGGTAGTGGTTCTCTAGGAGGTATGATCATTCGCTCCCTCTTAAAATGGGATCCCAATGCCTCCAAAGTCATCCCCAAGAAAAAAGCCACTCTCCAACCGAAAGGTACCCAGAAGAAAAAGAGCAGTGGTGTCAAGACCAGGTCACAGCCTAAGAAAAAGAAAGGTCCCCAAAAAAGAA
Organism: Megalonaias nervosa; assembly: GCA_016617855.1. Classification (NCBI taxonomy): domain Eukaryota; kingdom Metazoa; phylum Mollusca; class Bivalvia; order Unionida; family Unionidae; genus Megalonaias; species Megalonaias nervosa. Next base: position 36,065 of record JAECUM010048635.1, read on the forward strand.
AAGCCGCCAGAAAACAGCTTCTACCCGCAAGAGACGCACTTCGGCCAGAGTGCAACCTTGCATCCCCAATCCACGACCTGCAGCGTCTCCAGTAACCTCAGGTTCTTCCACTTCTCCGTTGCTAGTGATACCAGCCAAACCCAATTTGACACCCGTTCATCCTAATTTGATGAAACAATGGAAACCCGTGTCTCGAGGAATTTCTCCTCCAGCGGTGACACCCTCCACTTCTTTAGCCGCTGAGGCAGCTGCTCACAAAGTACCTGCCCCCAGAATCAAAGTCCAAGAGAGATCGGGCATGTTACAGAGTTTACTGGATTTATCCAAGCAAGAACTGTCCCGATTTAGTCCGTTGCGAACCCCTACACGACGCATGATGCCTGCCATCAAGTTGATACGACGTAGAGACAATCAGTGGCGACGCGTTCCACTATAAAAAGACCTGGGTAAACGATGGGTATCAGTGTTTTTGTGCTCCTGTACGCCCAAAAATGTCCCCTAATAGAAGTGCACACCACCACCATCGTCATTCTCCTGTTCAAAAAGGAAAAGGAAAAAGAAAAGGACAGTCTCGTCGTTTGAGCATGCATCCGAGAAAAGCGCTTAGCCACGCATCGACGTCTACACATGAAAAGACAACATCGTCCAAAGCAAAAGAGGAGCAACCAAAAGGGAGGATGGTTTGGTGATATAGGAAAAAAAAGACTTCACATTTTTGACGAAGCCATAGTCCAAGAGATCGTCTAAAAAACTGGTTACGCAACCTTCGACCTACTCCAAAAAATAAGATAAAAGGGCGTGTGCCAAGTCATCGACATCAGTGTATTTCTTTGTGTGTGCCCGGAACAAACAAGGATGTCACCCCACCCCCCCAGAAGCCATCCCTCTTCTACCCCCAAAGGGACGAAAAGGAAAGGACTGCCTCCTCGTTTAGCCGAACATTTGGACGTGTTGTCTCTCCTGTCCAAAACCCCTCCACCCATTCGATAACAACTCATTAAAACCGCCTCCAAAGACGTCATCAATACCGTGTGCGAATATTGTCTGAATGTCTTGAAAGGAACGATACCTTTGTCTCAACATCAGAAAGAAAGCTTAGCCAAGCATCGACACCTTCTTCGCCAAATAGTCCGAAAGAAAATACCCATCTGTCAAAAGCAAAAGCTGTTAGTACAACACGGAGGATTTGTGCACGTCTTGTTAGCACCCGTACTAAAAAGCCACATTGGCACCACTGATTACAGGACTCGTGGGAGCTACTGCTTCACAAATGGCTCAAAGATAAAAAGAATCAAGAAGATAAAAGAGGTCTCTGGAGTCAAAAGATCTCAGACGTGACCATTGGAATCTGATGGAAGGACGAAAACTGACCTTAGTGCCTTACAAACGATGGATGGAATTTCAACGTTGGCAAGAACAACGGACCCCACATTTATCTTCCAATCCTCATTTGACCGAGATGTCCCAATTACAGCACGAATTGCAATCGTTGATGGATCGCAGCGATTTGTCAGAAACGGAAAAATCGCAACGGTACAGTCAACTGTTGAAACGACTTCAACTCTTTCACCAGAAAGGTTTAGACGAAACAGCTCCACCGACTCTGAAAGAGTATAAGGTCTTGATGAAAAGTTCATCACCACTACCACCATCACCACCACTACTAGCCCCAGTGACCAAGACAGACGCAGTCCCACGGAAGACGGAGGAAGAAGAGGCACGAAAAGTCTTTCAAACACCGTCAGCGGCTCGCATCCCTAGTAAGATTTCAGCGTCCTTGTTGACACCTTCCCCCACACCCCAACGAGAAGAACTCAAAGCTTGTGTTAAAAAGATGATGTCCACTCCTCCTTCGACAGAAGTCAAAAAGAAAGAAGGGAAACCAGATGTGAGAAAAGAAAGGATGACAAAAGCCATCCCATTACCACCACCACCACTTTCGACTCCTACTCCCGTGGCACGTCGAACACGTAAAGCCGTTTCCAAACCACCATCTCACCCCATCCAGAGTAGCATCCGTGAAGAGTGGGTGACTTATTTAAAAAGGTTCTAATGGAGAATGTGTTAGCCAGCATTTACTACGATCCATCCCAGCCTGAAAAAGTTCAGAAATTGTATCGTGTTTCCAAAACTCTACTCAAAAGTGACCGTTTACCTCAAGTTCAACGATGGTTACAAGAACAAGCCACGTACACCTTACACAAGCCCATTCGACGAAAATGTTCCAGAAGTCGCACCGGGGTCAAGAGCGTCGATCATGAATGGCAATCCGATTTAGTCGACATCTCTCATTTGGCCACGTACAATCGTGGCTACAAATATTTGTTTTGTGTCATCGACGTCTTTTCCAAAATTGCCTGGGTCGTGCCATTGACTTCCAAATCGAGCAGTGAGTTAGTGCGAGCACTCAAACTGGTGTTGAAACAAAGTGGATGTCACTCTTTTCGATGGCAAACCGACAAAGGAACCGAATTTCTGAACCGTGCCATTGACTTCCAAATCGAGCAGTGAGTTAGTGCGAGCACTCAAACTGGTGTTGAAACAAAGTGGATGTCACTCTTTTCGATGGCAAACCGACAAAGGAACCGAATTTCTGAACCAAACTTTCCAAAAAGAATTAAAGAAATGAGACATTCATTTTTTTACCACCGAGAATCCAGAAACCAAAGCCAGCATCTTGGAACGTTTTCAACTCACCTTGAAAGAATGCATGTGGAAATATTTTACGCATCAAAACACTCTCAAGTACATCGACGTCTTACCTCACCTGGTCCAAGCGTACAACCAATCTTACCATTGGAGCATCGGATGTGCTCCCCAAGAAGTGACTCCTTACAACGAAGTGACCGGCTTTGAGCGCCCATTTGGTACGTCCGCGACTGTGGCTGTCCCTAAGAAAGGTGGAGTGTTGACTTGCCCGAGTTACAACGCGTTACCAAAAAAGAAGACGAAGTGTACGACATCGAAAGAAAGCTCGATCGATGTTTCCGAAAAGTGGGAAACGTCGTGTCAAAGAAATCAAAGTACATTGGAAAGGATATCCGCGGAGTTTTGACTCTTGGATCGACGCTTCGCAAATCATCGACTATAAAAAGAAGTGACGTTATGACTTTCAACACAGCCTCAACTACCACAGAAGTGACCACTCCTTCACCCAGTTCATCTGTGCAAGATCTACAAAACCAACCCTTGTGAGTGTCGTCAGGAGAACGTGTGCCTAAAATGCAAATCGTCTTTTTCTGCCAAATCTTTGTGGTGTATTGTGTCATCGGTGCTACCATTGCCAATTTGAGTTTGCAACAAGGAGACAAACAATTGTGGACCATTTTACTGAGCAGTTGCATCGGTTACCTTCTCCCCAATCCTTCCCCGAAATACTCGAATGGTAACAACAGGAGCTTTGCGTTCAACGTCAGTCACCATCCCAACAGTCACCACCCAAACAACAACAACAATCCTCTTTTAGACACTCCTCTGACCTCCTGTGACCCCTCGGACAGCAGAACTCTGGAATTATGAACAACCAATTTTACTTAACGTTACCTAGTGACTGTTCCATGTATGTGTTTCCCGGCCAAATTACCTCAGGACATCCAATTGGATCACGAACCCCATTGGAAAGCGGTTTGGTTGAAATGATTCAACCTACACAAATCAAACATCACTGAAAATCAAAACACTTTCGAGGTCGAAGTTTATGACGCACAAATACAAGAAGCCTTGAAGTATCAGACTGTAGGTGACACTAAGATACAACCACCGACCGACAAAATTCAATGGCATACCTATCTGTTGATAATTCCTGCAGGCTATTATTTTAGCGGTGAGCATTTGGTGAACACGATTGCTACCAGGTTTAATGCACTCTTTGGCAAAGCCTCGAAGAGAAAAAGTTTCACCCTCGAGTACCACAACGTAGCTCGTCGCCTACTGATGAAATTTCCTGGTGGGGGCAAAGTGGTACGTATTAGATTTTGCCCGGAACGACATTTTGGGTGGAGACGTCAAGATGCTCAAGGGTGGACCCATACCAACCATTATCAGCAACTTGGGTTTTGCGAAGTATTTTTGACCCCCTGTAGAACTGAACCAAGGACTGAATTTGATCTTTGTGTACTCCGATGTGGTGGAGTACAACGTGGTGGGACACATCTCCGTACCGTTACTGCGTGCCATTCCTTTAAAAGCGGATTCCACCGCGTCCGCTGAGGAGGAAGGTGGAAACACCTATCATGTTCACAGCGAATTTGTACATCCTCACTATTTGCCCGTCCGTAAGTCGTATTTCGACACTGTCAACATTACTATAAAAGGATATCTGGGACGAAATATTCCATTTACCAAAGGGAAAGTCACGGTGAAACTCCATTTTCAAAAGCTATTCTCTAACGACTTGTAAGTCATGTATCCAGTCTACCATGGAGTCGCTCGACAAGGAGGACATGGTTTGGGAGATAAGCTGAAATCGGGGTTTGATTCGGTGGCCCCCGTTATGATACCGATGGTGACACGAGGATTGCACGCCTCGAAAGATGTCGCTTTGACGCAAGGCAAAGAATTTATCCAAAATGTCATCATTGACAACATCCCAAAGAAGTTTTCTTAAGAGCAGGTAATTATGTCTTGCTTCAAACGGGCAAAGACGTTCTGGGCCGACGAGAAACTCCTATAAATGCCCTGGATGCTGCCGTGTCAGGCATTTTTGCTTCCCTGACGCCACAGCAAGGACAAGTCAGAAATAGACGACGGCGAAGACACCCTCCAGAGCACTTCACACCCCCAGAGCTAGAAAGACGACCAAGAAAAGAAGAACCGTCCGAGAATTAGGCGTTTTTTATTACTAAAGAACAGAGAGAGAGAAACATTAAGCACAAAGAGCCTTGCGCATGTTCCAGTTCGGAACTGGATCTGTTTGCCATGCCACCCACTATGATCGCGATGCAAGAATCCCAGTGGGTAGATTTTCATCCCGTCTCGTCTTTGACGGATTCAGCTCCCATCGAATTTGAAATCAATGGACAGCCCAAAGATTACATCGATCTGAATAGCAGTTACTTGTATTTGAAAGTCAGCGTGTTCTAAACGGCAGACAATTCCAATCCAGAGGATGACGAGAAAGTAGCCCCAGTCAACAGTTTCATGCAATCGTTGTTCAGCGAGGTGGATTTGTACTTGAATAACAAACTGGTCAACATCAGCATGGATACTTACCCTTACCAAGGGTGCCTCGAAAATTCCTTGACGTACGGAAAAGAAGCCAAGAACACTGATCTGGATGCCTGCGTGCTATGGAAACCTGACACATCGAGCAAGTTCGACGAGCTAGATGAAGACAATGTGGGATTTATCGATCATCGAAAGAAAATCACACCACCCAACGGCAGTTTTGAACTGATGGATTGTTTGTATTTGGACATGTGGTTGCAAGACAAGTATTTGTTGAACGGGATGGATGTCCGTCTCAGACTGAATCGAAGCAGTGCCGCTTTCCTTTTCATGGCTGATGCTGCTGACAAAAACAAAACCAAACCAAAATCGAAGAAGCCAGACTCTACGTGCGACGCGTGGAAGTGTTACCTAAAGTTGGAAACGACATCAGTCACACTTTGAGCAGAAACACCGCCAAGTATCCGATACTACGCGTGGAAGTGAAAATCTTCACCATTCCCAAGGGACAGTAATCTACGATCGAAGATCATCTGCTCGAAGGACAGTTACCCAAGCGTTTGATCATTGGCATCGTCCTGAATTCAGCCTTCAACGGAGCTCACAATCAAAGTCCTTTCAACTTTCAGCACTTTGGCGTGTCCAAGATCGAAGCCAGTCGCGATGGCAAGACCTTGCGTACCAGACATTTCGAACCTGACTTTAAGAAGAAGAATTACTTGAGATCGTACTTGTCCCTGTACGAAGCTACCGGACAGTTAGGGACCAACACCAGTCACAGCATTTCGTACGACGATTATGCAGGAGGTTACACCTTGTATGCTTTTGATTTCACTCCTGACCAAGGCAGCGACGAGGGACATTTCTACCATATAAAATCCGGCCAGATTCGTGTGGAACTTTAGTTTAAAGACCGAAATCCTGATGAAACGGTGAACGTCATCCTGTATGCTGAATACGATAATACGATAGAAATCAATAGCTTGAGAGACGTCATTCTAGTCTATTAGAAGCAATGGAAGGCACTTATCCCTCTTTGAATTGTAGAGAATCTTTGGAAATGTAATGGGAGGATATCGTAGGGATGTTTTCTGTCGTGTACGCGCTTGAGCCATATAAATCGGGGCCATCTCCAATCTGAACATCCATAGTTGACTCGTCAACCTATGAAGATGCCTTCTAATTTAGCTAAATTGAACGGAGCCTACGTGAATTTTTATCGTGTCAGGCAAAACCTGATACCCAAGGCTGATGAGATTGAAAATGTCGGGATGCTGAACGTACCCCAAGACCTGATAGAAGAGGTGTTTAAAGACGAAATCAAGAAGGAGCAAGAATGGACAGAGAAGTACAGACTTCAGAAACAGCAGAGAGAGCTGCAACAGCAGCAGTAACAACAGCAGGAGCAAGACAGAGGTTTTGTGGACTGCCGTGTGGACACAAAAGAGATCTCCTTCTCCTTCCGCAGAAGCAGACCCTATCCTGTGGGAAAGCATGCAGCCAGACGAGGACGCAATCTTAAACGATAAGAATTTGTCATTACCCCTCCAATAAAAACAGCCCTTATCAGGGCTACCCTCAACAATCTAGAAAACAGATACTAGTCAAATTGCCAATATATTAGTCTGTCTTTGTGTGTTTGTGTGCAGTTAAAAAATAGAGGTGTGCCTATAAGAACTTCCTTCTCTGACTTGTAAGGTGGTATGTGTGTTTTTTTATATGTAGGAGTGGTATTAAAGTGTGTTTGTAGAAAACATGTGAACGTGAGTGTTTCTTTTAGGTCCGCGCGTTCGATGTTATTGAGAATCGAGTGGGTATTGTTAGTTTTTGTGTAAGGGGGATGTTTTTCTTCACTTCAGCGCTTCCGACATAAAGTGCAGCGTTCGTCAGTCTGGCTACCCATTGTTGATTCGTCAACTTCAAGAAAAATGAGCAGAATCACCAAACTTCTTGAACTCCAGATGTACTTGGAGTATGCCAGACGCATCCTGGACGAACTGGCCACGCATCCTGGACGAACTGGCCATGGAGGCAATCCAAGAAAGTGCCAGGATAGAAGAGGAAGAGGAGAAGAAAAAAAATAAGAGGAGAAGGAAAAGATCCTGTCTCATCTAATGCTAAGGCCGCGCTGTGAAGTGAAGCCGATGGTGTAGACACCTCCACAGCACCGAGCACCACAGCCTCTAGCACGACCACCACCAAGTCCTGGAGTCCCTGAGATACAAACTTGGGACGAGTAATTGGAGAGGCAGCGCAGGGAATGGGAACCGCAGCGAGATTAACCACAACATCCACGGGTCAGGCATAGGAGCAGACAGAGGGAATAAGTCTTCAGAATCCTAGAAACTGAAGATTGGGGTAATGAAACCAATCAAGCTGCCTCTGCACTCCCAACCACAACTGTAAACTTGGACAATGACTGGAGAAGGAGATGTGTCTGTGGTGTCCGGCCTGGGAGATGTCACACTTAACCAGGTGCAATTGGAGTTGAAAAAAAACCCAGCCCTTCTCAGAGCTAACCAGATATCTAGAAAAGAGAGACTGATCAAGTTGCCAATCATATAATTATGAGTATGCTTGCGTGTGTGTGTATGTATGTTTTTGTTTGTGTGGTGCGTGCGGATAAGTTTGTGTGTGTGTGTATTTGTGTGTGTATGTGTAGTTTTGTTTGTGTGCGTGCGCGTACGTTTGCATGTGTTTGTGTATGTTTTTGTCTGTGTGCGTGTGTGTACGTTTGTGTGTGTGTCTGTTTTGTTTGTGTGCTTGCACGTACGTTTGTGTGTGTATATGTGTATGTGCACGCGTACGTTTGTGTATGCATGTGTGTGTATGTGTGCGCACGTAAGATTGTATATGTTTGTGAGTTTGTTTTTTCCCTTAACAAAAAACACTTATCCCTAACACAAAAAGTCTAGTATTAGTGTGTTGATTTGTATAAAAATTTATTTTAGGTTAGCACTCTCATCTCTGTGGATCGTTTGGTAGGTGATATGGGTAGTTGGTGAGAGGGGATGTTTTCCATCAAGTCCGTGCTTGAGACATAGAGTGCAGCGTTCGTCATTGGCGCCATTCAATAACAAAATATGGAAGTAACCATTTGAACAAAATTATGACATTGCAAGAGGCAGTGGATGACCTTGGGATGGTGGAGGAGTTTTTTTATTAGATTGGAGTATGGTGCCTATAGCCTGCACAGACTCAAGATGGATATTAATAATTTGAAGAAGGCCAAGGTAAGAAAGACCTAATCAAACAGAAAAGGAGGAGAAGCAGGATGAAAAGGATAAAAATCAAATTGAAAGATGGAAAGAAAAGATGGAAAAAGAAGACGAAAACCAGAAGAGGAAAAAAGAGGATGAGGAGAAGGTGAAAGAGGAAAATGAAGAGGATGAGAAGAAAAAGAAGAACACGAATGTAGTGGAGAAAATAAGATGCTGGTGGAGGAGAAGAAGAAATTAGAAAAAGAAGAAGAAACCCAAAAGCCCTTTCAGGGCCACTCCATTGCCTCGACAAGATTTGCTCTCTTGTCTAAAATATTTTTAGTCGATTTTTGGTGTGATAGATTAATGTTCATCAATCTATGTTTGTATATGTATATCTCTATACATGTTTCTATATATATGTCTGTATTGTATTTGTCCCTACCTAGAGTTTCACGTATTCAGGTCAGCCACTTGCAACATTGTTGCCAGTGTCCAGTACCATACGTCACCCCTGTTCCATTCCTCTTGTCGCTAAACAGGCCCACCCCTGTTAAAATTCCCCATGTTAAATTTCCCCTTGTCGCTAAACAGACCCACCCCATTGTCGCTATAAATCTTGTCGCTATATTCGATATACATTTTTAACATAGATGTCTACGTGTTGCCCTAGCGCCCCCACTAACTACTTACATGCATTGAGGGCAGAACTGCGGTACTTAGTGTAATATGTTTGTGGTATCACGGTCAGTTGTCATCGCCGAGCTATTCTTGTGTTTTATTGTCTGGTTCTTTTCACTGTCTGTGATAAGCAGCAATTCCATGGTGTGTGGACTTGCTATCACGCTGATGTGTAGCGGCTAGA
>JAECUM010048636.1:0-37383 GCA_016617855.1 Megalonaias nervosa
ATATATATATAAATTCCGACAAGTTTAATCATGCAAATGAAGCGAAAAATATGTCACAAGATTCTGTTCAAAACGCTTAATAAATATTAGCTTTAGTTTCAGACTGCTTCTTATACTAACTCTCCCGGCCGTGACTGACTGATACCCCCCCCGAAAATCCTGACCCCCCCTCTGCACAAAGTTCTGCCCCCCCCCTGCAAAAAATCCTGCGGGCGCCCATGTGTGGGTGCCATTAAAGACATTGCCAAGACGAGTGGTATATTTCCACTTCTTGCAGCCATACCAGCGTTTATAGCCGTTGCAGCCCCAGCTGTTGCAAAAGCAGCTGCACTTGGTGCTGTTGGAACTGCTGCTGGGATGGCATTAAAGAAAGGAACAGGTCACGGAATAAAGACTTCCAAAAAAGGACGGGGTCTATGACTGCCAGGAACTCCCCATTTCGTGGTACAGTCGAGCCACGAGCGACTCAGGTCTGAGACTGCCCGGGACACTTCGCTAAACATGCTTCCCATGTCCAGTTTTGACTTACTTGATGCTGCTAAAAATTAAATATTAAAAACTTCAGAGGTGTTTTTATGCGTGATCAATTACCAAAACAACCAAACAATGCTGAAACTGATATCATTACTCTCGATGGAAGTTCTGGTCCAGGTACTCATTGGGTTGCATACGCGATTGATCAACGTGGAGTTGTTTATTTTGATTCGTATGGATTGGCGCCACAAAAAGAATTTTAAAATATGTCGGCGGACTTCAAAAAGCTCCCGTCTGGTATTCATCATTACCAACACAGATAATAACTGATCCGCCTATATGTGGCCGTGAAATACTCGCAGTGCTCGACGCAGTGACAAGGTCTCTAACACCGCCTCACAAAGTTGTGCACGAGTATACAAGTGGTCGTTTTAAACAGGTCTTAGTGTAATATACAATGGTAGATATTTACGGAAGATCTGCTCGAGGCAAGCCTCAAGGTAACTTATCCAAATATGCAACCCTTGACGAGATCAAGGATGAGTTCTCTAATCTTTTGAGTCTCGCAGATGTGGACCAAAATGAAGTTGTTATTTTTCAGGATAAGCAAGGATGGTTAAAGACGAGCAACATCGAATCGAAATACATTATTCTGCGGGTTTCAGATGCGACCGAAGATAACTTAGTGGTGTTTACTGAAAAAGGCAAGATTAAAGACTCGAAGAAATCAATTCTAATGCTCATGGAAGAGATTACTAAACGCATCGGAAGATTGGAGATATTATGTATAAAAGTCTCAACATGAGCGGAAATAAAATTACTAATTACTAATTTGGGAGAACCAGAATTAAGCGATGAGGCTGCAACGAAGAAATACGTCGACGATAGCAACATCCCGATGATGACATCGTTAATGACAATCAATGATGGAATGACCACGTTTAGATCTGATTCTACTGATCATGTAACCTCGTTTAAAGATTTTCGTAGAAACGTAAACAAAGCCATTAATGATTTTCTTGGAAATCCAGCAAGCACCGACGGCATTAAACTCTCTGACGTCAAAAAGTTTACCAGTGGTGTAGTATATACAGTAGCGTCTGGATCAGCATTATGGACACCACTCAATAAATCCATCAAACATACCACTAAGGTTACCGGCATGTACAGATTATCAGTAACCGGCGCCACAAATATTTCAATATCTACCACAATTTCCCGGCGTTATCCAGTTAGTGGATCTTCTGGATCCATGTTAGTGATATTGGAGCAAAACGACGAGGGAACATTCGTGGTGGAACCCGAAGAAAAAGACTTAGGCGTGTTTTACTATTGGTGTATTGAATTCGTCGCCAAAATCCCATCTACTTAGATTGTTTGTATTACATACATAATGAACCAATCGAATGACGTTCAACGGTATAGATACGAGCAAGCCTGTTTGTGGCACACCCGACTAAAAAATATTTATTGATGCGCATACAGTAAAACAAAAAACAAACCAAAAAAAAAAATATCCACGTGCGCGTCTGATAAATTACACAAATATACAACGTTGCTATCAGCGGCAACACGCGTATAAGCCAAATCATCATCGTTGATATCGTCGGGTCTCAGTGATAGAATAATATCAGATCAGGAATTCGAAGAAATGATTAAGATTTATTATGAAGCAACTGGAAATCCAAACCACGTTGTCTCCGACAAGGACACTGTCAAAGACAAAGACAGAGAATTAGATCACCCTTTATTTAAATAATAATGTAGCAAAATCAAACACTGCGATTGCTAGAGCTAGAGCTAATACAACACCACCAACAACCACGATGATATCAGCGAGCTCAACCAAGCCTGAGTTTGACGTTATCTTTAAAGATGCGATTCCAGCTAAGGAAACAGCACTAGCATAATTGCTATTATATCACAATTGCGAGTGTATCATAGCTGGCCAAATATTAGATCAAAGTCATTCAGTGAGTTGCAAGAAAGTAATTCACTGGTATTTAAGCATAAAAAAAAACCCCGATGGAACCCCTGACTGATAAGTTGTGGGTATACCTACGGGCAGTTATCAAATCGAACAGATCAACGATGAGTTGCAGCGCAGAATCAAATCTATCACAGGAAATGAATCCAAGATCGCTCTCACGGTTCATGAGCCAACGTTATCAGCCGCGTTAGAAATATTAGCGCCTGACTACAGCGTCGATATATATCAGTCGTCGATCTGAACTGTGCTAGGATGGCCGGAAATACAACCTCCTCCACCTCCAGCGTTACTAGAACCTCAGAAATCCGATTATACCTGCAGCGAGAGCAGGTGCTGGGAAGTAATTCCAGATAACGAAACATGGAAACTGTTAACATATGAACTAGAATTCAGTTTTGGATTACTAACCGCGTACGAGGCCGGCGGAGATACTTTGATATGGAGCCGTGAAAAAAAACTCAGCATATGATAAAGATGATTTCAAATATCATTACAAGTGTTATTAATGCTGAGCACAAACGAATGAGTGACAAACTACGCCAATCATTCGCGAAATACATAAATTAGCACTTCGATGCAGAAGACACCAGGAATGAGATTATCAGTCAAATAAAACATTTAAAAATCAAAGTAACATCGGATTTCAAGAATTATCATAGGAAAATTATGCGAGCGGTAATTAATACCACCGATGTCTCGTATAAACAACTCATCCTGAACAAATTCGTTGTCAAATTAAGATTTACCAACGTTTAAAATTCCGAGATTTAATGCAGACGAACTAACAAACAAATATCAGTGATAAAAACTACCCCAAAATTATCGCCGCATGGAGACAAATAGCCCCACCGGCAAGCATCCTCAAGTACAACAATGATCCATACGGTGAAGGTCGTCATATTCACCAGGTGTTGTCAATATCACATCAACGATAGCAGTCAGTCTTGTATGTGATGCGATTGATGGCAGCTCTCAAGTAGACCTTGAAAAATCCAGGCAGGCACAGCAGGGATATACTTTATACACATTCACCCCTCAAGCTCCACCTGGAATTTTAATTGTGTTAGAACCTGTTAATCCGGTTTATCTACGATGTCAGAATCAGCTGTTGTCACGGTTGCATTTCAAACTTACTGACCAGCGCGGACACCTTCTTGATGTAAGAGATGAATCCTCAACAATAAGTTTGTATGTGGGATCCTGACAAAGTCAACGAGTAAAAAAATTCTTATAATAAATAATCTATTTCTGAGTCTGTTGGCGTTTATGTCAAATAATTATTTGTGTGGTATTATATAATGTACCAACTTACGAGAGTTTTTGTATACAACAAAGAGGTACTCGAAAAGGTACAAAGAGGTACTCGAAAATGCCGTCAAAACAATCTTGACACTTCCCCCACAGAAAAGTTTAGTGTTAATATACTTATTGGTGACTATGGCGATGAAAAATGTTTATTAACGCAGGAACAGTTAAATGATCTGCAGCGAGAACATGTTGTTACGGCTGTATGTGATAGGGATCAAATTCTGAATTACGCATATTCTTGGGTTAAACGGTCCAAGTTACAGGAAATACTTTATGGGTCGTCCGAAAATTAAAACTACCCAAGTTTCCGATAAAAAAGTAAAATATTATAAACACTCCAGCGGCAGACGCCGCCGACAGTAGTCAAAACGCGCGTTATTAATATTTGGTGTCACAACTTTCACCTCGTTTACAAACCGTTACAACTTTCACTTTCACTTTCACAAACCCCCTTGACAAGGTCAGGGTGTTTACAATCGCACATAATTTTTTTCAACTGTCTTACACGCGTACTCACAGTCTTTTTTGTTTCGTATCTAATTTGCTCAATCGTGTCTGCGGGTGGAACGAATTGCTCAACTTGTATGTGATCGACACAAACTAGTGATTGTGTCATTGCCTGTTGGATTAATTTAATAAACCTGTCCTCGGCTGGTAGTGTATATCTTCCTTCAGATTTTCGTTCCTGCAGCACTTCAAAATCGGTTATGACTTTTCAGTTGATCAGAAAGTTGCATATCATCGTCATGTAATTTTTGATAATTGCATCAATATTTTCGTGATTCATTATATAGTAAATATCTATTTAAATAAAAAAAAAATTGCATTCCTAATTTTTTCGGAATGCATGGACTGCACAATACACATACTATATACAACTTAATTCTATCTTAACTTGTATCGATGGCACAATACACATACTTAATTCAAACGGACGGACAACACACAATCTTAACTATAGCAGCATATACAGCATTAAGCTATTTACAGCATTATATACACAAGCTATTTACAGCAATATATACATAAACTATTTACAGTATTATATACATAAACTATTTACGGTATTATATACAAATTCAACTTACACCACCACCAGGGGGCCTAATCTACGTTCAACAGATTTATGCTGATAACTGAAATTTTTTCACACTCCCCTCAAAATCAACCCCGGGAGAGTACAAAATAGCATCCACCACGTTGCTGACATGGTGGGGAGGTGTACATGAATTTTCAGTTACCATTATATTTTTCTGTTGAATTTCGAGCTTTGGAGAACCTCCAATTATTATAAATGCGATTTATCGCCAACCTTCTACAAATTTGTCAGTCACGGAATTCGAATGCCACACGTAGAGTATGAAAATCAGCAGCGTTAGTGCTAGGTAACGGATCATTCTTCCGATTATATGTTTCAGAAATTATTATAAAGTCACCAACACCTGGAAATCCAAAAATCTCTCACCTAAGGGGCGTGGCTTATATTTATCCTTGTCTTTTTCTCTCTTTTCTCTAACTATTGTCCCTGACAATATGGGGTGTGTGCAAGGAACTTGACAAAGTCAGAAAAACAAGTAAAATATTTTTTTTTTTTTTTTAAATCCAACCCCCAAAAATAATTCCTTTTATAAGTGGAAGTCGTTTATAAAATACAAGCGAGGTTACTGTTAATCTCTCTGCAAGTGGAAGAAGCTTTGCCTGACAGAGTTATTTCGATTCACTGAATTGCAAGAGTGTTTCTTGTTCTACTTCATCGTAAAGTTCAGGAGTGAGATACCTAAATATTATTTTTTGTTTGTATTTCTTTGAAAATGTTGATCTGGTTATTTTATCTGCGACTTGTTGTACCGAAGCTGAAAAAATACAGAAATATTTGGCAGCTGCATGTATCGATTACAATTCTAATTCTTTCCATGTCTTTGTATTTACAGATATAACTGGTTTTGCAGATTTATCATATTTCCCAGTATTTCCACCTTCACAATTCTGATTGTGTAATAGCCTGGAGATTATTAAAAAAAAATATCAAGTTATTGGTCGTTAATGTGATCAATCACAAAACCTTTTTCAATCACACCATAAAAACATTCAAACACAAATCTGTGACAGAAATGTCTTTTTCCCCAACACTGAACATAAGATAACCGGCATTGTTAACAGAACCGACCGTTTCTTTTAGTTTGCAGTTCCTAATTATACCAGCACGAGATGCCTCATAATTTTTGATGACGGGATGCTTCACAAATTCATCGGCGTTATTTCCTTGCACCATTTATATAGTAAATATTATTTGTCTAAATTATTATTTTATTACTAGAACAAATATGTAGAATTCTGTTAGAGTGAAAATTTAGCTAGATAATCCTCAGCGTTTTTTTTTTATAGGAGATTCATTACCATCATATTTTTAATTATAATAAAGCTTCAAAGCTCTGTATTTTCTGCCTCCACAGTCTACACACAACTGAGAATTTCCCCGGACTCCTTTGTTAAATTTCAAACACGGTTTTAGCCCCAGACTCTCTCGTCGCATACTCTGTATGTGGTATCCACAGAATTCATTTACACAGACCTTATTACAAGGAACTGCAGATCCAATCATCAACCACCTGCAACTATTCTTTGCTGGAATCATTGTATATTATACATTAAAGTTTAATTTTAATATATATTTGCCTTAATTGTATGATGGAAGAACTTACAAGATTATCTGCGATGATGCCGTTCATGTGTGGTCAACATTCAGAATTATGCGCGACGATAAAACCGAGGTTGATGTTACAATGAATGACCAGCGATCAAGGACAATTATTAATTATCTTGACGAACAAAGATATATTTTTAGAATAAAATTTATCGCCGCCCTACTCAAGACAGACACCGTAACATGGATTATCCGTGACAAACGTAACCCTGTTAGAGAATCACACCGCGCTGGGGATGTTGTCACGTTAAATAAAAATTCCAAACCAGGAATGTTGACTGGTATTGACAAACCATATTATGAGCGAGCATACCCTGTGACGGCAGTTGTTTATGCAATATATCCGCTGAATGATAAGCCTAGCGTTGATGACCTCCTGCCGATGAAAATTTCGACCTTAAATTGTGTTGTCGAAAGAGTCACAGAACATTTTACAAACGCAATACGTGGAAATGGTTTAACGGATTTACGAAGTAAAATAATATATGAATGGACTGAGTATGTTAGAGAAAATGGCGCATTCGATCAGAGACGTCGCTGAGCTGGAAAAGAAATTAAAATTTCCAGTAAGGTTGAAGACACTAACTGGCGAGATTTTGAACGAATCAAAATATAAATCAAAGGGAGTTCCGATAGAAATCGTTGATCATAACGCGCACTCGTGGACGTCGGACGTAACATTATTTCCAAAAACTCGAACTGTTAAATTTTATGACGGTGATATGTTCGATTTTATTAGAAATATGAGCAAGAGCGATCCTGTATTCGTGTGGTTGTTTCAAAGTTCCGAATATGGAAATTATGATCAGTTTGTGCGGCCTAAGGGTGATATTTGTCGTACTGAATCTCTTCATGACGAAATGAAGAATCTTGCGTTGAAATATACCGATGATGTCGAACGATTATTCAGTTATTGTTTCACCGTTCCGTCAGTTGCTGCTCACTTTGCTCAGAAGGAAAAGTCATGGAAGCCAACACGGCTTGAATTTCTTGACGATATACAACGCAGTTGTGTCGAATACGGACACGGCGGATTGTGGAATGCTAAATACGATTGTGAAGATGTTATCTCAGTTGATAAGGTCGCATGTTACCCCGGAGGATTTCTTGGAATGGGAGAGTGTTCTAAGTATTCTAACCGATTTGGACATCCAACACACGAGATGACTAGAGTTGCAATAAATGGACCCTTGCCAGATTTCGACTTAACTGGACTCGCATGTATTGAGTCATATGAGTTTGCATCGGTAAACCTTCATCCGATTGTGCATATTTGGTTTGGTCGTCATTTTAACGAGCACGGTTGGGCTCCAATAGTTTTATTGCGATATATACTTGATGCAAAAAATATTAATATCGTTAACCGTGAGTGAAGCAATAATATTGTATCGTCCACAGAAGCAAGTTTATCTGCCGAAACCCGCTGTCGTTGAGAGATCTGTTCTGGACGGGATCTTTGAGTATAATCCCGATGATGTAGAGTAAGAAACTTAACTTGCAAAAGATCTTGGTAGAAAAATAATTGGCAAATTTACACAAGGAGGATCATATGATCGTAAACGGCATTATACAAGATTAATTATCGGCGATGCTGAGCTCGATTTTATAATTGCTGATACAGCAAGGAAAAATACGTTTGCAAGTCGAAGTAATGTTAACCTATCAGATGAAACTAAACTAGGCACAATTGTGAGCTACATTGATGGCGATTCTCCACAATTCACTCATTTAAGATCTTCGATGTTAGCTTATGTTTCGATAAACGTATTATCGATGATAAACAGATTTCCTGATACCGCGGTTAGAGTTGTCACAGATTCATTTTATGTGGATAGGAAATATGCAGGACTGCTAAATGCATTACAGATTGGCTTTGATGCATCATGGGGAGAAGGGAGAACAAAAAGAGAAAAGATAATTAGTTATTATGAATCCGCTGATTATAGATCTGAGGAGATATATAATAAAAATAGTCAAATGTCAGTGTTGTCATCAGCACCATCGGTACATGATCCTGTGGACGGACATAAAACTGTTTATCTCAACGGACCTGGCGGTTCTGGTAAAACAACACGAGCGATTGAATTATTTCGGAATTTTGATATGGTTGTTTTGACGCCTACACATAGACTCGCCAGAGAGATGAAAAAAAGAGGTGTCAAATCTCATATTTATCACAGCTTCTTTCGGTGGAAGGGAGATGCGTGGACACCTGAACGAATGGGTGAGAAATATATTCCTAAGATGATTATCTGGGTTGAGATATGCACGGTATCCGTTGATGTATTAAAAATGTTTCTTGATTGGTTATTGACTCGGAATACTGCTGTTATCAGGTGCGGCAATCATCGTCAACCACCACCTTTTGTCGGCTCATCTCGGCATGACTGGTTAAAATAATTCGAAGATTATTATGAGGAAATACTTGATGATCATAGAGCTATTGATTAATCGATGAAAGAGTTCAAAAATTAATCAGACTGCAGCCAGATAAGATTCAATGTGAGATAATGCGTATGGTAATTCCAGAGACTGTAATGCGTGATTTTTGGAATTTGTGGAGGCCTGCTGATTTCATAGTTGCAAGTCGGAAGATAGTTCGTGATTCATTTCGGCAGCAATTATTTCTGTTACATAAAGAAAAGTTTTCAGATCTGCCTGTGCCATTGTGTTATCGCCCAGCAGATACACGTAAACAAAATATTGATATTATATTGAAATTCCTGGATGTCAGAGAAACAAAAGCTCGCTCTTAATGATATTGTTGTTGTTCATGTTGATGTTGTTGAGAACGCGCTAACGATGGATAAATTTCCATGGACTCTAGGATATGCAATAACTATTCATTCATAACAGGGATTAACTATTTCAGATACTAATATTTGGGTTGTTGATGATCGCATTGAATGGTCAAATTTAGTTTATCTAGCAGTGTCGAGAGTCAGAAGAATGTCTCAGCTACAGAGGGTTATCATAGACTGCGCAGTGAATAATAATCAAACTCAGAAAATCAACGACGATGTGGTAAGGAAACAATTAGCTGGTTATCAGCGATGTGACAAAAAATCGCGACTTTGATCTTGATATTGAATTTATCATGATGCTGAAACAACGACAAAACACTCACTGTATTTGCTGTAATACAGTAATATTGTGGCAGTATTCTCCTAATAACCCACGACAGTTTACCGTGGATAGAATTAATAGCAGTCTCGGTCACACACGTGAAAATATGATGCTGACCTGTCTTGAGTGTAATCGACGTCGAGGAGCCAGTGCCTAACCGCTAACGAATCATCCTTCACAAAAGTGAAGGCGGTGGTAATTGTGTATCTTCAGGAATTACTTTTAATTGTTCACGTACAAATCCACGTTGAGGAGCAGTTGAATCTAGTTTGTAGATTGCATGCCTACCCGTGGATCTTACCACGCTGAAAATTTTATGTGTGGTTACACTCCAGACTGGGTCAGTCGCTCTTTTTTTTTACCGCCCCCCTCAAGCTCCCCCGGCTCATATAAAATCTGAGAGTCACATTAGCTAGTACTGGTTGTTTTGAGAAAGATTCATGTCGTTGTACTGCTATGTGTTTCTTCGTAATTGCAATGATGGGGGTCATAGAAATTCCACGAGTAATTTCATTATTAACGCAGCTATCACACTTGGTAGTCTTGCAACCCATTCACGAGATCTCTTATCCGCCTGAACTTTGTTCAAGGATATTTCCTGCGCATATTGATATCCAAACAATTGCTCAGCAAGTGTTCGATTAAGTCGCTCAACGATTGCCTGATCGCGATGAATTGCGATGTGCCCTCGTCTGATTAAACGTTGTGTTGTTTCATCAGAGATGTTACTGCACCAAGAAATTCTTTGCCAGGATCAACCTGTAGAAACTGTGGCCATCATTGGGAGTACTGACATCGAAATGCGCGTACTGAAATTTTTTAGGCGGTGGTAGATAAATTTGCCATATTGCCTGTCGTGCTAACCAATCTGCGGCAACAGAACATGCGACACCTGTTGCGTCAGCAAGTTTATTAATCGCTGCTCTACGACTCCAATAACCTCTTGGGCTATAATAAATCGATTCCTTTATTATAATAATAATCGGCCGACTAATTACAGGCCCCTTGCACTAGTTTACCTTTCATCGCAGATCATATAAAAAAATTAGCAAGCGATTCTCTGAGAGATTTTTTTTTTTTACAGGCTTTAGAGTGTGAATCAACTTCACGTCTGCAATATGTCGTTTGTTGTAGATCTGGATTTTTATCCGCGACATCATGAACGTGGCACGCTTGATCAATCGCATTTATTGGATACTCTCGAGGTCTTGGTTGATTTTTCTCGTGAAGTAGGATATCAAGTCGGGTTCCAGGACCACAATAATTATATCCAGGAAGATTCTTCTCGCCAGGATATTTAGCCCATGGAGTCCCTGGTAATTTTCCCAGTGAAGCAGCAATATCTCCGCCTGCTTCATTAGAGATACATTTATATTTTTTGTACCACATTTCACACACTTGCCTGTAAGTGCATGCTTTTTATTCCTCGTTGTCATTGTTTTTAATCTACTGGTGGGGTGGGTGGTCTTCATCGAACACAATATAAATTCATATAATTATTATATTTGTATAACATGGATATCATTGACTTCTCAGCAACACGAAAGCAAGAACCAGTCAACTATCATCCAGCACTACCAAATTCTATCAGAAAAATTATCATAGGTCCATCGGGGTCTGGTAAGACGCAATTGTTGCTTAAACTGATAATGAGATGGCTCAAGTGGGATAAGTTGTATTTAGTGGCACCATCTGTAGATGATCAGCGATGCTACAACGTGCTTTAAGATTTTAATGAAAATGCAAAGTTGTTGGACCAGGACTGCAGTGATATTATTAATCTTATCACCAACATCAACGATGCTCCATCTGTGGATGTCTCGTTGGATGTATTAATAATCTTGTAGTATGCGATGACATGATGCTGGACAAGGAGTCAAATCCAGCTCGGATATTTTCCCGAGGCAGACACAAAAACACCGATATTATCTATATTACCCAGCGATATGCACAAATACCTAAACTGATCTGAGATAACTGCAATCTTCTGGTTGTCTTTAATGGCGTTGATATCCACACACTAAGAAACATCCACCAGACTTGGTGTTCAGGGGTTATGGACATGATTAAATTTAGAAACTTCTTCTCAAGAGCGCAAGCGATTCCTCGTGAATTGATCACGGTAAATTTACTAGATCCTCGGTCGCGATATCGCATAGGCGTCGATAAAATTTTTGGTTGGGAGAACAGTTACTTTTTTTGACCACACACGGCAGCAGAGAGGAGACGACCAACAGTGAATGTTCCGGGTCGATAAATAACACTGTAGAGGCCTCGGTTTAGTGCAACCCGGTTAGAGGTCTCGGTTTAGGGTTAATGATGCTTATATTTTCATTTTCGTAGGAAGCTTTATTTTTTAAAAATAAAATTGGTTTGTTCACCCCTCCGTAGGAAGCTTTATTTTCACAAATAAATTTGGTCTGTTCGCCCTCCCTGAGCCAGTAGGAAATAAAAGAAATTTTGTTAGAATTTGTTCATGGCACAAGTCAAGATGCTGAAAATAAAACAGTTTTCATACTCATATTTAGTGTTTCTCAGTTTAATTTAAATGTGCAAGATTGATGATGTACAAATAATGTATAAAAAAAACCCCCAAACCCCCCATTCATATAAATTATATTTGACTCAGCAGTAAATTGTCAAATATTTCTCATCCTTTCCTCCGTTTAGTCAGTACTTTTTCACATTCTCTACATATTTTCTGATCGATCTCTCTCTCTCTCTCTCTCTCTCTCTCTCTCTCTCTCTCTCTCTCTCCTTGCTCTTTTCCTTCTCTCTCTCTTTCTTGCTTCTAGCTAGCTTGCTTTATTGCTTTACAAAAACGAACACCCCACCCCCCAAAAAACAAAACAACAACAACAACAACAACAACAACAACAACAAACCAACTCAACAATAAACATCCAGGGTCCATTAGGGAACGTCTTTGAAAAATTTGAGCACAATTTAAATATTTGATCCTGGGAAGTTTAGTCACCATGGGTCAACCAGTAATTCCTCATACATTCCTAATTTATCAGAATGATATTTCACAGCAATGTACTCGAGTTTAAACTATACGCATATGAACCATAATCTAGAAGCAGGACATGCTGTATGTACTTCTACCTACATTAGATAACATTAGCAATTTGTTTATATAACGGTACATGGCGATAACTGTCTGTTTGACATGGCGATAACTATCTGTTTATATGATCCCGGAAAAGGCTGGAAATCTAAACAAAGCGTATAAATGCACATATGCCACATACCCCCTCCCCCCCTTCCAACCATTTACATGTATGATTGAAAAAGGTGCATAGCTACACCATTTGTTTTCATACGCAAATAAAGAATAACGAGGGCATTCCCCTCGTCGCGTAGCGAAGAGATTGGAGGTGTGGGAGGGGGTTACCCTATACCGCTAGAGGGAGTTCGGAGGCCTCCCCCCAAGAAAATTTGTAAATAAATCATTAATAAAATTTTCATACGCAGCTACGTATCTGCCTATACCGTAAAGTATTTGTAAAGAATGTTATATCCAGGTTCAAAGTTATAAAGTAGTATTTTTATTTTATTTAATTTTATATTACATTTCACTGAAGTTAACAATTTAACAATACCTTTCACATCCATACTTTTTAAAAGTATTTCTGATAAAGTTGCGATGTTGATAACGGAGAACGAAAATATTAAATTGAATTATTGCATTTGAGCTAAACAGACGTTAACTAAGGAATTGTCATTACATAATTACAAGTTTCTGGTCTGTATCACAGTTTAGTCAATCCATATGTGAATAATTTAGTGAATCTACGATAAGATTAAGTTATGGAATGGGGGTGGGGGGAGGGGGCGGGTGTTGGGTTCGACCAAACGCTTTCCATGTGAAAACATGTTTTCAGTATTAAAGATGGAGAAAAACTGTCATTATAAGCAAAACGAACCACTCCAATTTTAACATGGAATACCATTAGAAAAAATAGCCTTAGCCCGTCAGATAAATGACATACTGCGGCAAATATAATGACAACGGAACACGAATACCGTACAAATTAACACTATATATGAATGACCTGGTTTTAATAAATTACATGGGTTCTATCGATGCAGCTATGTGTAATTGACCTTACGCGAGACGATAGATCGCACCGCCTACCGAATCACGTGACTTGACGACCTATTAACCTCCGACAAACATGCAGTGTTTGCCAAAGAAATATGTTTCAGTTTAAGTGATATGTTTATTTAATGTGATTTGTATTATTCTTAAAAATATAAAATTACAAAGTTGCATTAATTATACTGCAGTAGACAATATTTATATATGTAGTTCAAGCTCGTACATTAGTATCCTAAGTGTTTTATTTCAGTAAATAATAATAATCAATTGTAAAGCTGTTTAAGAACTCATATGAAAGGAACCTTGCTTCAAAAGATGCTGATGTATTTAGTATATAATCTTATCCTTGTTTTCTGACTTATGTTTATGCTGCCTTGGAAGTATATGAATTAAAAATTAATAACAAAATAGTTTCAAAGAACCATGTCTACCAGATCTGACAAAGTACTTCCATTTTTTTTTTTTTGCTTATTATTAATATTTTTCTCTCCGGTCTGGGACTAAATTGCTATGTCCAAACTTTGATAATACAGAAAATATTGCGGTTTTTAAAAACAATAGCAATGCTTCCGCTCAACTAATATATAAACACAACATTAAGTACGTCTGAAGACTGATGTTACAACAAGAACACAAGAAATAGGACTGACCAAAACATTTATATACAAGAAAAATGGGTGCAAACGCATTTTATTAATTCTAGCTACGTGACTTTTTGCAAATATGCCACATCGTAAAAGAACCGACCTGACCTAACACAGCCAATGGAAAATAACTTAATTCTTCTAAGAACCCATCTGACCCCACCAGCCAATGAAAAGTTACCCGAGAGTTGGTTTTTATTATTTAATGTTCGTAAACACCTACGTCAACAACTATTTATCTACATTCTTAATATCTTAAAATATCATTTTATACTTGTTGGCAATATACCTAAGTATCTAATATCGTCACTGCAGATCATTAATATTACAGTCATGAACTAAGGCTACACTTAATATAGATACAGTCATATATCAAGAGTTACAAAAATATAGATATACATAACACCAATGTGTTCTTTTTCTACATTTTTACTTACCTTACATTCTTTTCATTGAATGATTGTTGTGTCTGTTATTATTAATACAGAATTGAAAAAATAACGTATGTAGGGAATAAACTGCCAACTCTTTTAAATACTGCTGAGAAAAACAAGTGAAAATGAAACCAAATAATTATCATGGAGAAGCTGCTTTCCGTGGAGCAAGTAATTTTGAAGTTATAGAAAGACCAATACTTTGTGTGTTGCCGAACTAAGAAAACTGAAGTAAATCTGTTTTTTGTTTCTCCACATGAGTTAAATATTCGCTGAATGATCTTTAAAATATTTCTGAAGTACTTGGAATTCGCCGAAATACTCTCAAATATATTTTTCCAATAACAGACTCAAGAGGGATCTCTTCTAGTATGAATATGGTGTGGTCTTAATACTGAATGGGACTAGATTCATACATTTATTTTGGGGCTGTTCTTTCAGAATAGTCAAAATTAATGTTGTATTAGGGTTCATACTAAAGAGAAAGGTAGGGTAGGTGGCCTGGGGCATTTCATATACACAACCTTCAAAAGATCATACTGGGTGAGAACATTTTAATTCCAAGAACTGTGCGTTTTATCAACTGGTATGTCAACTTGCACATTATTTTTGTGCTTTTATTACGAAACGTTTATACATTCCTATGCACAGCTTTGATATTTTTTATACTGATTGTGAATACTGCCATACACACGAGCAATATGTTCATTGAGAACAGAAAGTGAAAATTCCGATCTATGCAGCCTATGGGCTTTTTAAAATACAAATAGTAAGGACACTCTGAGGCTGCCGACCCTGGCAGGCCTGTGCGGGTATCAAATCTGCGACCGTTAGACTACGAGGCTGACGCTCGACCATCTACACTGCCGCGGTTCTACAGCCTGATGCACATAAATAGAGATGTTTTCATATATAAAATTTTAGATTTACAAAATAGGAGCATTTACATATCAAAAACCTAAATGTGCTTAATGAGAACCTGAGAGACATTTTGAAATACAGACTTTGAGGTGGTGCATAAAAACTGTAATTTTGTTATATACACAACCATTGAACTTTGCAAAGCCGTAGGTCCTAAAAGCACATGTATGTCGGCTTTACGCATACGGCTTGGTATTCGTATTTTACGATTATGTGCGATTTGTCTTAGCCGCATCACTGTCGACATATTAATATATAATGGAAATAGTCCTCTAATTGACAAGTCCTACAATAACTTGTTTTAATTTTGTCTTACACTACCAAGATGAGACACTGCAATTGCTTCAATCCTACCTATTATTTAACTTCCTCTGTCTCTATTCGACAGCGTCAGATGTTTGTGCAATCACGTGCTTGGCAGATCATTGCCGACGTGCGTGATAATACTCGCGGATAGATCCACATAGCTGATTTGCCACCGATGCCGCTCTTAAGATATGGTCCAGCTCCTATTTCGACTCGATACGCGAGCAAATGCGATTTTAAAACTATTCATAATGGCATCTTCTGCCGCATATTTCATATTTTTCAAGGCATAAACCTTTACAGTGTTGCCATTGAACTTTTAATATATCACACAACATTATATAATTGATTGATATTTCCAGTCACTGTTTACCTCTGCTTCTGCATAGTGTGGTATATGGATATGGAGGCAAATATCTAAATTGAAAGTTTTACGAAAATTAATAGTAATTCGGAATTGCAAGTATGGCTTTCGCAAATAAACAGGCTCATTCTCTCCTGCAACATAAAATAACTTTTCAAAGCTGAATAAAATCCCTTCCAACATTATGTCACCCCAAGTGGGCTCAAATGACCCATCACAGCAAAGTACTGTGCCAACTCGAATACGACCAGACTTTGTATGTTTGTATTCAATAATGTCGAATGTCTTGGAGCGCTTCTAAATTTCTTCAATAGTTTTTTGTTCAATGTACTTAGTAACAGCTTCTGAAAAATATTCCAATTCTTTAGCTGCTTCTTTTCTACTTGATTGTAGTCCATTTCATAGATATAATGCAGTCTGGCGATTGTGGATGCCATCTTTATATTAATGCTAAAAATGTAGTCTCTGATTGATTTGCTCTTAGTGACGTTCATTAGTCAAGCTACTACGTTCACTTGCGGTTTCAATGTCCTCGTCGTGGTCGTCATCATCATCACTGCAGCTTCACCTGTACTTAACGCATTTATTTTTTCTTACGTAATATCAAATAATGATTTTTCGGTTATTTTCTAAAACTGTTTGCAAGCTCGACTCGTTGCTACTCTAAAATAATTCCCAAGTTAATTAATTTGTCAGTATATTCCAGATATGTGTTCTAAAACGAATACAACACCTTTTGGGCATCTTTGATAAATCTGTATAATGCATTCAAACGAAACAGCAATTTAATCTTTTCTGTAACGTATTATATTTAATCTGCAGAATAATACCGCGATGAGATATCTCCATAAATTCTTTCAAAATAATATGTGCATCTACCTGTAAATTTTCGCCATTATGTATATATTAACGGCAATTCTTCAATAAAAAAATGTCTCTCCTATGTTTAGTATAAATTATCATCTATCAGTACAATACTATTCATGTTCCAGGAAAGTATTCTTTGCGGCAGAACCGTGTAGCAGTGATTTACAAACTTGTTTCTTCATTAGTACAGCAATTTTATTTTGGTATAAGTGCAATCAGTAATATAAGCCTGACTGAAAATGTTACCATGCAGATATTTGCCATCAGTTGTATCATATTGGGGGTGTCAGCGATCAATAGAGGTCACCGCGTTCTATCACATGTATGTGTCCTCTTGTGTGGTCGCATATTGGATCACTTCCACTAATTATAATCAGTAGCCTGCACACCCACAAATGTCTTTTTACCTGTGTAAATAATGCATGGGGGATAGAAGGCCGTGACCTATAAAAACAAAAAAAATTAAGAAAGCGTTAGAACTAAATGGTCCCAAACTACCTATTATTACACTAAGAAGTGAACTTAAACGGCCCCCACCCCCATCCACCCCCCACCCCCGGTTACGCATCGACACAAGACAGTAATTTTGTTTCTGCACCCGTATGTTGGCCTGTCACTTCAGCCAATCAGGTTATCTTTATCACTTCAGCCAATCAGGTTATCTTTATCATATGAATCTCAGATACTATTTGGTACAAATGGCAGAAATACTTTCCGAAATTAATATAAGCCATGCCATGACGAGGAGTACAGGAGCTAGTTTAGGTCACTCAGCCTGTTTTGGGTTTTGATATCGCTGTGGAATAGAAAACCAAACAAGGACATACGGGGCAGTACCACCACCACCTCACAAAAAACAAAACAAAAAACCCCATCATAACGACAAACTGAAATAAGCACTTGACGCCAAACATTTTTATATGTGGCGCCTACACTTACCTGTACCTTTTGTATTCTATCACCATTTTTGTCGTCTTTTGCGACATGCAGGGAGTATTGTAGAATGCAACAATTGAACGCATAGGTTCGGTTATGACATTTTTATTTCCTTCCATATTTTTGTTTTAAACTGAGGTGGCCATATAAACGTCTTTTTCTTTTCTTCCTGTACCTTTTTGTGTGACATTTTTTTGTTTTTATCTTTACTTTCTGTCATATTTTCCTTTACTTAAAATAAATCTGGATATTTTTATTTATTTATCTTTACTTATTAGGCCTAAATTGTTGGAAATGCGTTTTTCTTGTTTCGGGGTTTTTTTTTCCTCGCGGAATCAGGTATGACCTGATTTTAATTGTTGCAGTTTTCTGCTTTAGAATACTGTCTTAGTTTTGTGCAGCTGTTATATTTTCATTTACAGGCGTGAAATACAGTGAGAGCACCCACTGTATTCAATAAATACTAATTTATTTGATTAAAATCCTAACACATTCTAAGAATATAAATGTTTATGCAGTAAAAACAATAGTGGTATTGTTACTAGTCTGCAGACATTGTATTTTAATTTTGAAGATGGATGTTTCTGCGCTTTAATTTTAACTTATCTGACTGACCTTCCAAATAGTTGGAAGACAAACTACATTTTCCTGTTTGACAGTAACGATATTTAACGAAAATAATTCAAAGCTCTCACTGCCAAAACATGGACTGGCCAGCTATAGCATTTCTGTTCTGTTACTTCTTTTGTAGGTACATAAATAAATAAATAAATAAATAAATAAATAAATAAACAGCTGCAAAATATTACTTATAGGCATCCTTCCGTTTAAACTTTTCCTGGATCGCAACATCTTCTAACTGCACATGGGCACAGCGACTTAACTCGATTAAATGTATTGAGTTTTCCTGTTTTTTGTTTTGTTGGTTTGTTTGTTTTTCTTTAATAATTCAGTTACAGTAAATGGCATTAATGTGAAAATCGTTTGTTTTATTTGAGAAAATTAATTAAAAGAAGGCTATTTATATTGGAACACATACAATACACACACGTCTTGAAGTGACAAATTTCGATGAAGGTTAAAAAGAAATCTTTAACTTGTCCTGAAAGCATCATGGTACTTAAGTATTTTTAGGAATCTATGCTTAGAGACATAATCTAGTTACAGAGAGAGAGAGAGAGAGAGAGAGAGAGAGAGAGAGAGAGAGAGAGAGAGAGAGAGAGAGAGAGAGATTTTAACATAGCTTTTAAAAACTTTTCAGTCATATCGCTACGATGTCTGCAGTGTGGCAGTTTATAGTGATGTCTAGCACTGGGGCATCATGCCGCAGACATGTAGCATTATGTCCCACCCAGTCACGTTATCCTGACAGCAGGCCGACAAGTTCTAACACTAACCCCTTAATGCTGAGCGCCAAGCGAGGCAGCTACTAGTACCATTTTTATAAGTCTTTGGTAAGATTCGGCCGGGGTTCGAACCTGCAACCTCCCGATGAAGCTCTAACCACTTAGGCCACCAGAGCGGGGAAGAGAGAGAGAGAGAGAGAGAGAGAGAGAGAGAGAGACAGAGACAGAGAGACAGAGACAGAGAGACAGAGACAGAGACAGAGAGAGAGATTCCGTGCGAGATGATGTGTAACATTGGTAACGATAGTTTATTATATTTAGCACCCTCTTCTGAGAAATCGTGGAAGTCAGCTGTCCACACAACTCACAGGTAATATAGGTTTTCAGATATCGTAGTTCAATCGGCATAAACAAAATAGCCTTTAAACTTTAATTGGGGCAGTTGGTAATAATGGTATAGGTTCACACAGTTCTGTACGAGATATGATTGGGAGTACAGAAAACTCAAGGTCAAATGGAAGCTTGCTATACTTATTTATTTATTTCTGGATATGTGTAGAACAAAATATTTTGAAAGCCAAGAACATGTAAGCAAATATTATATATATAGTATGGACGATAAACATAAACATGAAGAAGACAAAGAAAACATGTACATCATATGAGCACAGCCCAATTGTGGCACATATTATCGACATTCGACAGTTAGAAGAATCTGACAAATAAATCTCTTTAATTTGAAAGTGGTCACATTTTCCCTATTCGTACTCTGATCATAATATATAGATTTTCCGATAAAATAATCACCAGTCTAATAGTTTGCAGGTTAAAACAATATATCAACGCGCATGCGCAGATGTCAAACAAAACAAATGGAACTTGACATGTTTGTGACAGACGGCAGTCACTTGAATATCCGGGCATTGAACTGGCGCAAAATATGACCTTTGACCTAAACGGTAAGTACCGCGAGAGTAAGGTAGAATATTCGGTGCTTGTTGAACTTCATGTGTTTTCCATTTTTTTTTAAAATACCGATGAAGATCATTATGTGTGAAAACTGAGAAAATGCAAGAGAATTTATGAAAGCGATGTGCGTCTTTTATTGCATTTTCGCTTTTATCCAATAGAATATCGGTTGTCGGTTTTTATAATCGATTTTGAGATATAATCCTCCAATACCTTAAATTCATGTTTCAAAGCTCGTTCCCAGTGTTTGTTTGTTATTTGCTTTATCCCTTCGCATCACCATAATATAAATACATTGCTAACATTTTTTAGATATGTCGATCAAGTCTGTCCTCATTTTGTATGTAAATTTAAGCAATAACTCCGGCTTTATTATTAAACCATGAATGAATGTATGCCCTACCTTCCAGTACCAGGGTAGATTAACACTGTTTTTCAAAACGAAACAGTAGTTCATTGTAAAGAGGCGTTCTGCCAGTCACCACACTCTAACAATCTGCAACCAACTGTCATCCAATCCTGACATGTTCGTGCAGTTCCTGTAGATCATTGACCAATCACATTGCGGGCTAAGGGCAAGATTTTACGTACCTGCGCATAACTTAATATGCCAAACCCTGAAGAAACAGGAAATTTCGCTACTTTAAATGTACAAACCAATATGATATTAATTCAGCGTCTTTCGCCAATTTTCAAAAAATGTAAACTATGAATCCCACTTTATGTTTAATTGGGTGGTAAAGTACAAATGAAAAAAAAAAAATGTAAATAATATAAAAAATGAAAAAAAATAGTTTGAATATATTATCATGCTAGTATTCCAATGATTACCGGGAATTGTCTGGGTTATGGTGAGTTTGATAATAAGTGGGGGGAAATACCGATCTCAGGGAAGGGACATGTAAATTATATACTGAAGCATACATTCACCTTCACCTTCAGGTGTTTATTTCAGATTAGAATCAGACTATTACAGTCCAATGTTACGTCGCGATCTGACGGAGACCCGTTAGGGGTAATGTTTTGACGTTCTTGATAATTGCCATATGTAACAGCGCTTTTAAAAATCTGCCGTTTTTAGATGAACCAACTGAGTACAGTCTCGAAACCCGCTGATGTATTATGTAATACACGGGTGTTTTCGAGGAAAGTTTGAATAATCTTTGTACTTTTTGTTACATGTTGTCAAGATGGCGCATGCATAACATGCCAGATTTGTAATGAAAACACATTCTGATGAAAAGCTGTGATGCCGTGTCTTAATTATGCATTTTCAAATGTTATTTTTTACTCTTCAAGAACAATGAAAGCACATATTCATCCCAAAGTCTACGGTTGCGGAACGATACTCGGAGCAACAGTGCCTCAGATGGATATTGCACAGCTATGCAATATCACACACATCTGTAACTTAGGTCTTCAGAGATTTCATTTGAATCAGATTAGACCTACATCAAAGTGTGTCAAAAGTGAAGACCGAAGATATATTTTAAGTTCAGATAAGACAATACATCAGTTGTTGAGTACTACTCATTAGGAAAGCTAATACAGTAATTGTTGAGTACTACACTTTAGGAAAGCCAATACATTAATTTTTGAGTATTACACTTTAGGAAAGCCAATACATTAATTGTTGAGTACTGTTCTTTGGAAAAGCCAATACATTAATTGTTGATTACTACACTCTAGGAAAGCTAATACATTAATTGCTGAGTACTACACTTTAGGAAAGCCAATACATTAATTGTTGAGTACTGTTCTTTGGAAAAGCCAATACATTAATTGTTGATTACTACACTCTAGGAAAGCTAATACATTAATTGTTGAGTACTAATCTTTAGGAAAGCCAATACATTAATTGTTGAGTACTAATCTTTAGGAAAGCCAATACATTAATTGTTGAGTACTACTCTTTAGGAAAGCCAACACGTTAATTGTTGAGTACTGTTCTTTAGGAAAACCAGTACATTAATTGTTGAGTACTACTCTTTAGGAAAGCTGATACATTAATGGTTGAGTACCACTCTTTAGGAAAGCCAATACAGTAATTGTTGAGTACTGCTTTGTTGAAAGCCAATACATTAATTGTTGAGTACTAGTTTTTTCGTACATTTTCTTTTGATGTAACATCTGACTTTAGAATAATTTTTGTTACTTTTTATTTAGAATTCGAAGGTAAACTGAAACGTTTCTTTAGAAATTTATAATGCACATCACAAAAAGAACTTATAACTGATTTATATAAATGGTATAGGTTTGTATTTTAATCTTTGGATAAGAGGGCAATTTTGAATGGACCCTTTCCACAACGGGTAATTTTTGTAACAATTGGTTTCGGTTTTTTATGTCTGCCATGTTATGATTGTACCTTTATGTCCTTTTTTTCCTTTAAAATTTAATTTACTGTTTCATATTAAATCTTTTCTATAACAGGAACGATTTTAGGAATCTTTCAACTGGTGACATAAAATAAATAAATTTTAATTTAAAAAAATACCAAAGCATACGGTTTTTGTAAATTTTTTGTACAGAAACTTGGAATTAAGCTAAATTAGTATATAAACATTCCAAAAACCTCCAACACAACAGAAAACGGTAAAAAAAAAAAAAAAAAATCCTTGTGAAAATGGTCCAATTATGTTATTTAAGATCTTGGTCCGACAATTGCATTCAGAGAATACAATCTGCACGTGTTCGTTGTAAAAGCAGTAAAAGGTAGGAGGTGCCAACAACAGTTTGAGATGCAGCCGAAAATTGGGCAACTGACTTGAGAATTTTCACAGCATATGGGGTGAGACCTGGGTTACACCAGTCGTATGGAATTCCGCCAGCAGAAGATGCGCCATAAAAAGTAAATCCGATGAGGTCATTGGCTTCAACTTGGATTCGGCTTTGTGGTGCAATCTCTATATAACGTTCTCGATCGTCACGTGCATTGGCTACGATGTTCTGTCCGACAAACATGAAACTGAAACAAATAAGAATTTCATTAAAAATTTTGAGACAAGCATTTGTCTGCATCCTGTATGTTATATTCTGCGTCCCCCACCACCACAAAGAAAAGAAACAAACAAAACGAAAAAAAAGAAAAAAAAGCAACGAAGGTCGAAAAATGTCCGATGGGCTGTAGAAGAGAAAGAAACTGATTTTAGCTATTGTAAACGGGACTGAGGAATCATCCGCCCTTATGGTGGTAGGCATAGATAACGTTTACGTTATAGTCTTTCCATTTCGAAATTTTAACATGTTACTTCGCTGAAATGTGTGTCTGTAGATATTTCGTGATTGATAGAACTTAAGAGGAACAAAAGTAGTTTTCATGCCAATGAATTTGTGACCTTCTTGAAATAGTTTCAACAACATATACTTTTTCTTTAAAAAAAAAAAAAAAAAAAAAACGGGAAGAGAATAAACAAGTTAGGCCAGGATCAAGATTTATGATACAGGCGCTGAAAGAGGATTAAAGCAGGTAAGGGACGATGAAAAATACTGGTTTAATTAAAAACGAAACAAAAAGGAGTATCTTTATAAATACACAGGATTCTCTCTCTCTCTCTCTCTCTCACTGATTTGGAGTTTTAACGTAGCTTTAACAATTTTTCAGTCATATCGCTACGATGTCTGCAGTGTGGCAGTTTATTGTAATCTCTAGCATTGGGGCATCATGCCACAGACATGTAGCATGATGTCTTACTCAGTCATATTATCTAGACACCATGCCAACCAGTCGTAACACCAACATCTTAATGCTGAGCGCCTAGAGAAGCAGTTGTAAGTACCATTTTTATAAGTCTTTGATATGACCGGGGTTCGAACTCGCGACTTCTCGCATCCGAGGCGGATGCTCTAACCACTAGACACCAGAGCGGTCCACAAGATTTTATGTATGTATGTATGTTTGTATGTATGTATGTATGCTTGTATGTATGTATGTATGTATGTATGTATGTATGTATGTATGTATGTATGTATGTATGTATATATCTATATATATATATATATATACAACAGATCTTTATTTGTATTTGTATCTTGTAATATATGTATTGCTTCTATCCCGCTGCGCATTTTGCTTTAGAAAGCTTACACTATTAATAATAATCATTTAAAAAGACAAAGAACAGTTTACTTTCCGCCATTTGGTCTCCATACTTGTAGACCCAGTTGCCCGGATATATAGCTGTAAAAATGCCATGACCGGATTTCTCCTCGCTTTTTTATCCGGAAGTAAGTGTTGTTTCCAAAGATTGCATATCTTCCTGAGTCAATGTTGTCCCGCTTTCTTATACTCAAGTCGTTGATTGGCGTTGGGATTTTAGTTTCGTCTGAAGAAGAAAGTAAATAAAAATAAAGATGGTTGTTTCAAAATTAATATTCGGATTCTTCATGCAGCATTTCTTCATGGAAGCCTTCATCATGAAGTTTCCAAATACAAAATCCCCAGATGATGTTGTTAGAAACAACGCTGATCGTACACTTAGATTTTGCTAGGTAGAATTATGCTATTGTAATTTCTGTACTCTTTGTTTTACAGTTTTACGAAGAAGCCTAGTTAAAGGCAACATGAATAATGAATGCATTTATACAAGATTCCAGCTGAGTGGCGTTAGCAAGGAAGCGTCAAAGTATATTATCATGAAAAGAACTGCCTTTCATGTTCAGTAACTCGACCCAAGAGAGGTAAAAGCTACACGATATGGTATATTCTTAGATAGTCAAGAGAAATTTAGTTAGTTGTACGCGTGCAATTTTGTGACGTCAGCCTTACTCAAACATCGACACTACACGTGCTGTTTTGAATGCAGGGTTTCTTGTTTTGCTTTTAAAAGATCTCCTTATTGTAGGTATATTTTGTATGTACCAAGCAAATGATCTTGTAAGAACAAATGTATACAGTTTTCTGCATGTGGACGTTGGACAAAACGACTGAGAAAGATTTCGATCCCAGGAACCTAACTCCTTTGCTCGTGCGCCGGCAAACGTTTGCACACAGTAACCTGCGTATTATCCCTAGTTTGATGTTACAGTCGCATTTGACCTAAATATTCAGTACTTTTTGTTTTAAAACAGTTGTCTTTATGGCCGATAGCAAAGCAGTTCCGCCTTATGCATTTATAATGTTGGTCCTTCCATGCGTCTCTCCGATCGTGTATCCGTCAGACTCACCTCAATACTTAGGTTAGGGTTGCATTTAGGCCACTTTCCCAAGCAGTATTGTTTATTGATACACATAATTTGGCATTTAGATGTGTAATGTGTACAGTACCTTTCAGCGAAACATAGGTCACTGCGACCAACATTACACGATCCAGCGATTTGTGTTTACTGTTGTGTTATCTAATTTTCTAAGGCACTATCGCCAATGGAGCCACATCAACTGGTATGTAATTAGGTCATGAGAAGTTCTATAGACCTCATTCAAAACTAGGCCAGTGTGATCTATGGTTCTGTGATTTGTGCTTACCGTTGGGTTCTGATCAGTTTCTCTATGTTAGAGTTTGTATGTAATAATACACAAGATCTTTGGAGAGAAAATAAAACTTTTTCTTTATTAAACAAAGGAAAATGTTCAAGACAAATTAATGAAATAGTCATTGCTCGGTTAGGCCAAAATTCAACTGGCACGCAGATGAGACGACAACGGCTGCTTCTGCGAAACGAAAATAACCCTCAGATTTATGTTAACATAGTAATTTGTAGGAAAAAAGATATACATTTTGTTCGCCAGAAAGTTATTCGTGAAAAAAAGAAACCGGAATCTATTCAGACCACCTCGGCTATGTCTACAGTTGGATTGACCGAGAAGTCGCTTATGAAAATATCGTTAGTTGCATTCGCAATTTCTCGGTCAATCCTTGTTTCGTAAATATCTTAGGTAGTC
The DNA here is from genome assembly GCA_016617855.1 of Megalonaias nervosa. Classification (NCBI taxonomy): domain Eukaryota; kingdom Metazoa; phylum Mollusca; class Bivalvia; order Unionida; family Unionidae; genus Megalonaias; species Megalonaias nervosa. The sequence goes on from JAECUM010048636.1 coordinate 26,376, forward strand.
TGATTGGCAGCTATCGGCATACATTCGAGCTATGATCCATAGAACTAACCGAGAATTTGAGAATGCTGTACACACTTGCAAGAAAAAAACAACAAAAAACAAAACAACCACACGAAAAGCATGTGGCAACATGGCGGCAGTTTTAATATTACTAGGGCATGATCAGTTATATGTACAATCTCTGCGTTAAGGGATATAACCTGTATAAAATTCTAATGGTTCATGTAACGTAAATTATCTTTGTCCGTTAGTGAAGCCATTTTCATCAACACATTCGTAGATGTAGCATCAAGTACCATTAGCAATGCCGTTTGAAACCAACTAGAGCATTGTAATGTCTTCTGTGTCATAAAGTACCATTAGCGATGCCGTTTGAAACCAACTAGAGCACTGTAAAGCATTGTAATGTCTTCTGTGTCATAAAGTACCATTAGCGATACCGTTTGAAACCAACTGTAGCGTGTATTGTCTTCTGTACAATCAGGTACCATTAGTGATGCCGTTTGAAACCAACCATACCGTGTACTGTCTCCCGTCATTGGAGAAAAATACAGGGTTTTCCAAAATGAAAATAATAGATTAAGAAAAGAAAGACATATACAAAACAGAGCGATGAGCCAACAACAAGACATACGTTAGCGGAGGCACACGCAAACTAATTGTGATTGTCGGCAAGAAAGGTATCAATATGCATAAGGATCAGGGTAGGAGTTGGTAGCGTTGTTGTGTGTGGTGGCAGTCGGAAGGGGGAGGAGGCTGTATATTAAGTAAAAGACATGGAAGGAAACTTGCCAGAACTAGGTTTGATACCGCTGTTGTATTCGAGCGCCTATACCAAATCATATCCAAATCTACTCACGGCTTGATTTACCAGGATCTATTTATTATTAGCTATCCCTGCCGCTTCCGAATCCTGCATATGAAGTTTAATTCGCGCACGTTAACGGCAATTTGACGTGTCATGCATACATTCTAGCAACACCTCACCAAAGTTCTGACTATAGCTAATCTGACTGATCAGTTAAAGCTAATTTGATTGGTCAGTTATAGGTTATAAAAGCATTTACCATCTTGTGTATTAAAATTCGCCAAGAGAAGACTGCAATTATATAGTACATAAAAAAATTTGTTTAAATTTTCTGTTTCCTTCGCTGTGATCGTTATAATCATTTTTTTATATAAAAAAAAAAACAAAACAACTTTCTGTGACATTTGAACTCATCCTGAACTTGTACGAATTAATCTTTAAAGACATAATTAAGATGCTAGCAAGCGCCATATATAGTTATCAAAATGTTGGACGAATCATTCTAGAAAAGTCATGCCTTGCCTTGAGTTTTATAATTTTGATACAGGCGCTTAAGTGTGACATTGGTACGAAATTCCCTCCTGGCAAATTTCCCGCTATGTCCTATTCGTAATAAATACAGCTCCCCACCCACCCACCCCAATCTCTCTCTCTCTCTCTCTCTCTCTCTCTCTCTCTCTAATCCCTCCCGTTATGACATAAATCCCTGTGCCACATGACACTGCAGTCCACAAGGAACTAATTCTCCTGCCTTTACGGAACTATCTGCAATTTTTGCGAAAATCCCTCTTCAAAAACTCTGGGTGAAACGAAACACTAATGCAAATTTGTAGATTCACTTGAAGACGAGGAGGAAGGATGAAGAAGAGAAGGAGGTTCGACATACATGGGTGTAATACTTCTCGCCATTCCCCACATAGCTCATATTCTTTTAGAATATGTCACTGCTGAATGTTTTTCCATCGGGATTATGTAAACCTTAGTAGATCGTCTTCGTACATGAATACACGAGTACGTTGACTGGATCATATCTTTCTTTCATTCTTACAGATTAAAATCCAACCAATAACGAGGAGGAAAAACAACTAGAATGTGGAAGACGGTTCAGATGCGCTTCATTGTGAAATTATCGGTATACTATGACGTCTGCCGCATGGAATTTTATGACATCAACACTGTGCCTCCTCTAAGCCGGTAAATAATTCCTGACATTTTCTCCCTTCATATTAAGAAAATCTTTACATTTTATACTAAAACCATGTTAGAGAAATGATCGCAGAAAATACAGTTTGAATATGCAGTTATCAGAGCACACGGTTTTCTCGTGGTGTCATTTTACCACAAAATTTAGGTTACTGTAGCAGAAAGAGTTGTCTTCTAAAGGGAGGTAACCCATTGTGAGAAGAATGATTTCTTGCTTACCGACACAGACTGGAGTACTTCCGGTAAGTTGTCCTGACAATTGGCATGCACGTTGCAGGTTCCCGCCATTAAGGTCGAAGCCGGCGTTGCATTCATATTGAATGTAGTCTCCGACTTTGATCGTAGCATTACCTCTGATCATTACAGCATTTTCGGGTGTACCAGGGTTTGCACAGGAACCTATAATGAAGTAGAGATAACTTTCTTAATGAGAAATGTAAGAATATAGAAGGGAGAAAGTACGTAAATACTGTTTTCCAGAGCTTATTTTGAAGAAAGTGTTGCTTAATTAATAAATAAGTGTAAATAAATACGGCTGAAAATTATTGCATAATAAAACCAGTTCAGTGTAGTTGGTATGAGGATTTTCATTTTATTATTCTGTTGAAATGTTTGAAATTTGATCTGTCGTTTAAACACAACTATTTTACCTGTGCTTTACAGGCCTCTTGTCAAGCAAAAACTAGAGCCCACACTGCTATGTTTGACCTCAAATCATACGACAACGACTAGTACCTCTTTCCTGTATTAAATTAAGAAAAAACTAACTTCTGTTACCTAATTTCTAATTAGGCGACAATTTTGAGTGTATAAGAATATAAGTCGTACAAAATTTTTAAAACGTCCAAAACTTTACTGGCAGAAACAAATACCACGAGGAAGAAAACTGGTATAATTTGCCAAATGTTGATTTACTCGGTGAGGTAGCATTTGTGATTGTTAAGCTCACATCTACGTTATACACCCCGATTATTGTAAAACCAGGGACTGTCTGCATATACAAACATGCGTATCTAAAAGATATCCCTTACCAAATGACATGGATTGTAAGATTTTCATAGGAATATTTATTGAAAATGTGCTTTACTATTACTGTTATATCTTCTGTTTCCAATATAGTTAGATGCTCGTCATTAAGAGACAAATAAATAAGCATAACCTATTTAATAAGTAGCTTCTTCTCGCATGCCCACTTCCCCTCGCGCCCCATCCTGCATTATTTAAAACAGTTAATAACCACCACAATAAGTTACTATAACCACCTTTTTAAATATTTAGTCGGTGAACTAATCTTTTCGGAATCAATGCACTCTTGAAGTTTAAGGACAGTCATGGAACAGTGTCTAAGATTTGGAAGTGAATGCAAAAATTAACACAAAATCTGTAGATTGTTAACGCCCAAAACGCCGTCTTTCCCGGTTAGTTTCCAGGACAGCTGAGAAAGGAAAGACCAACGTAATTTTTGCATGCATCGGTGTAGGAGAGGAACATTCCATATGAGGTTCAAAAGTTTGTGTCAGACACAACGTTTTCCCACGCGTCTGGTGCAAAATTATAACACTGATCATAAACGACTGAATAATTTTTCACATAAATGAGGTCAAAGTTAAAATGGCATATTGTGAATACTGATATAACTTGAAAACAACAAAACACCATTTTTCACCAAAAAAAAGATCATCAAAAGTTACATTTGCACAAGGATTTCCATGCCCAGCTTTGAGGAAATGCTTATCATGCTTGCTTCTGTAGGTTGTTTGTGGGATGCATTATAAAATTCAAATATTGCAGAAGATTTACAGTGAAGAGAACCATTAAAACAGAAGCAATTCTTGCATTTAACCTTTTCACTTGCCTACCTTCTGGGTCCGAGAAAGTACATCTGCCACATGACTTGGGACATTTCATCCATGCAAAGTCAGGATATGTAATGCAAACATCCGGATTTCTCTCTATGACTCCAGTACAATCTTCATCCTGATCATCGCATACCACACGTCCTGTAAGTACGATATTCAAATTTAAGAGACAGTCAAAAGAGATAAACAAAAGCGACCAGACCAAGGCTGCTTCACAGATTTTGCCCACCCGTCTTAACAGAGTACTTTTGCCTGCTCTTAAATGGGTGAATCTGCATTTATATACTCTATGTTTAATTAAAAACTGGTAAAATCATTTAAATAAATTGTGACACCCATCATTTTATTTTTTTTCTTAGTTTATCTCTTAGCATGAAATATTGTAAATCACATATTTTGGGATCCAAATAAGATATAAATGCCGGAAATCGAAAGAAAATGTACGTTTACAAACGTAACGTAGATCATGTGAATAAATCCGCATTGTAGTTTTTCCGTCCTTACTTCCGCACCTGTGACGAAAATTGCTGTTAATAGCAAAAAATTATGTATATGTAGTCTGTGTATCTGACATCGTAGGTTTCCCGATAAAAGAAGGACTCGCTCCAGGTAATGTTTCACAATGTTTCTACAAAAACTTTATTATATCATACTTTAACTTGTTTTATTTATGTATAATCAGATGTCCGGATGTATGGCTTTCAAAGGGCTTGCAAGCAATGCTTGATTATTGGACTTTATGCACATTCTCGCTACTTACAACAATATCTTGATAATTATTGAGAATGTGTGATATGGTAACATTTAAAACATATTTTTAAATTAAAGTAATACCAACCTTCGCAGACGAAGTTGAGATTCGGCACCCAGGTTCCTTCCGATGAGCAGTATCTTTGCTTGGTATTCTTACCATCTTGGCACGTGTAGACAACCATTTCTCCGATTATGTATAAAGATTTAACAGGTTCGAACTGTCCGTCAGGTACTTTTTCAGGACGACCGCATGTAATGGTAGGGGCTTGAATAATAATAATAATAATAATAATAATAATAATAATAATAATAATGTGTAGTTGTTGTGTTTTGGATTTTTTTAACGTAGCTTTAACAATTTTGCAGTCATATCGCTACGATATCTGCAGTGTGGCAGTTTATAGTGATGTCTAGTACTGGGGCATCATGTCGCAGACATGTAGCATCATGTCCCACCCAGTCACATTATCCTGACACCAGGCCGACCAGTCCTAACACTAACCTCTTAATGAATAATAATAATAATAATAATAATAGCAACGATAATATTACATAGAACACTGCCGATGCGCATTCTTATGTGGCAAACATTACTACATCATGCACGATGTCTAACTTTCATGAAATCAGAGAAGGATGAGTTTGAAAATATTATTCTTCCCTAAAGTATGGGAGTCATAATAATAATAATAATAATAATAATAATAATAAGAAGAAGAAGAAGAAGAAGAAGAAGAACAAGTATTAATAGCAGTAGTAATAGTAGTAGTAGTAGTAGTAGTAGTAGTAGTAGTAGCTGTTGTTGTTGTAGTAGTGGTAGTAGTAGTTATTGTAGTAGGGTGCATCCACAGTCTTTATAGCCTTTGGGGATCCATTGGTGCAATGAAGTAAATCTGTTGTTGTTTTTGAAATTTGCTTTCAAACTTGTGGCGTGAGCCAGGAATATTTTCAATAGTGAGGTTATTTATTTTTACTCATACAGAAACCGCAGTTGCTTTTTTATTACAGTAAGCACTGTTATGGTCCATGTTTGCAAACTTGTAAAGCTTATTTAAATGTAAATAGGGAATTTGGATTGTTTAAAATTAATAGACTATAGCTCAGTTACGTCAGTTGCCAATCTTTCAGTGCATTTTGTTAAGAATATGTAATTAAATTGCCTGTGTGTTAGTTTTAAATTCTTTTTATTAAATATTTTTGTTTCATTACATTTTATTGTAATGATTATTTTCACGGGATTTGATATTTTTCCCAGTAAATTTAGTTCTGTTTTTGACCTGATCAGAACGCAAAATATTGCTTTATCATTATTTTTAGCTCACCTTGGTTCAGACGTTTGTAAACATTGAATGAAAACGATTGGCTATTACTAAGGTCATGTTCGGCACACATGTTAGCTAAGTTGTAAACAGCCTTTCATTTTTATTTATTTCCAGCGTGAGAATCTGATTCTTAGATAGGGCTATTCTGGGCCTACGTGTTAAATCGCAATTTATTTTGTTTACTGCGCGGTTTGATGATTAAGTGATCATGTGACCCATCACGAGTGTCGAAATGACGTTTTAGTTGGGTTTAATAATCATATCTCAGTGAAATTTTGTCAGTCGTAAGAATGTACCTTTGGGCTCAAGGTATTCGTCTTGTTGTGCCATTTGAGTTGATTTTCGTTTTTAAAATAATTTATTCACCCTGGGAAATACTTCTTCATTATAAAAATTCTGGGACAAAGACATTCAGTGGAAATTTATTCTGGAATTCTAAACGGGAACATTATAAATTGTGATTCAACGAGGAACGGTTGCCATCAGTACAACGACCTCATCTGACGTCATCACCTTCTATATTGGAGCTTCATAGAGATTTGAACCTGGATTCAATTAAAACTGTTTTGTGTTAGGACTTATATTTTTCAATTCTAGGATTAATGTTTGGATTATATTCACAAACCGCAAGTCCTATTTCATATTTTTACCTTGTTTTCTAGGGAAATAAATTATTTTGTTAAAATTTACAAAGCTTGTTGACTTCACTCTTTTCTTTTGTTGCATTTGTACGAGTCTACACGTAACAATTTTATCATGACTCATAGAAAAGAGCCAAAACCAACAAGTTTTGTAAAATTGAACGAAAAGTTTAGTTCCCTACAATACAAAGTGATAATGTGAAAATAACTTACGGTATTGCAAATTAAATCCCAAATAATCCAAGAATTACTAATACAAGTTCTACTAAACAAAATTCTGAACAAAGTTTAGTGGTATTCCAAATATCCAGCGCAGAAGTGTTGATGTGCTTGTGATGGTCTATGTCGTGGATATATGACAACAGTCTTTTATTGAATCACAAAAATATAATTCCAGAAGTCCTTATTTGAATTCACTATAATTCACAGTGAATGTCTCTGTCCAAAAATATTATGAAGCACTTTGTATTCCAGAGAAGAATAATTTATATTAAATAATTTCACCCAAATCAAAGTACTGAACACACCAATGGCTCTGCTTCAACATCTTACAGCACGAATAAATAATTTCTAGCTAAACAAGATTATTAAACCTTCACCTAGGTCACAATTAGCATTTTCTGAAAATACTATGACTTAAAGGAATTCCTCCATTCTAGAAAATTCTGTTACTAAAATTACAATACAGAATATGGTAAACATCAGGTAGACCCGGCATTTCATTGGGAATTTACAATGTTCTGGACTCAGATTTAGATATACATGTTATTTATAAAATTAAAATCAATGATTGTGGTCAGATAGAAAATGAACTTGATTTTGGACAAGGTCAGCTCCAAAATATAACTTTACATAACCATTAGCAATAACGAATAAAAAGAGAAACATATCGCCCTTTCATAGTTTAATGAGTTGTTAAAGGAGATGGCAGGTAAATAGCGAATCTGTAATGCTACTCCCACTCCACCCCATTATCTAAAATGGGATTGCTCCATCGTTATTGCCAAGGTGCGCCAACATATATATATATATATATATATATATATATATATATATATATATATATATATATCGCAATCCTTGTGGAAATTCAAGCCTCTTCAAATTCACATCTTTATTCAGTAAAAAAAGTTATTTTCTTTGTTTGAGTAATTTGTCCCTCGTCAAATTTGATGATAATATATATTAATATCATTAAACGTTATTGGTACTTGGCCTTTAATGATCACATACATTACATATTTATTTTACACATAAGATATATGAATTTCATGTTATGGAAAAATCAACATTCTGTATAACTTTGTGTCGTTTTTCTTTGAACTTCAATGAGTTACATGTTTTTCACGATATTTTGATGCTTTTTATCGATAAATTCGATTTATATTTTATTAAAACATCGCCATTTTTAGAACATTGATAACTATGTTTCGAAAGAGTTTTATACCTTTTTGAGACTTATTATGGGGTCAGTCACTTTTTCTTTTGAGCTCGGTGAATTGTGAGCATGCTAGGATGAAGATATCATGATAAATCTGTACCAGTGCATCTTTGCACCTTTAACGGATCGACTACATTCACATGAACAGAAAAGATGAATTAAGTATAATACTTTCACTGGAGAAGAAACACACACACATACGCACAGAAGCACGCACGCGCGCGCGACCGCACTCGTGCGCGCTACAGCATGTGCTACAGCGTGGGCTGTTTTAAAATGAAACTAAAGATCTGCGATTTAAAATTTTACGATGGCATTTTTACAGAAATTCAGCCACTCAAAAGCCGCTGTCTACCTCATTCGAGTACACGACTGATTCATCTTTATCCATTGCTACTTTGACTTCGATAGTGAGCAAAATCCTTATAGCCTGTCATAGTTGTTTTAGAAATAATTTGTATCATCAGAGAATCCCAGTATGACGTCATAATTAAGCATGTGCAAAACTCTGGTTGTCAGAAACACCATGGCAGCGCAGGAACGAGACGAACTCTCATAATATGCAAATGTATTACCAAACGAAGCGAGTGATATCTTTGTACAAATGTTAAATGTCATTAAAAATTACAAGGGCTGCCTGATCAATATAAACTCAAATCAGCATGGACAAGACATGTCCTCTTTGACTGCTTTTGGTTATTGTTATGTATATTTCTTTCAAGGTGATAGTATCTGATGGCCTTTTGAAATTTAGTTCCAAACCATAGTTTGCTTTTTTATTACATATTGGATTGTTGATATTTATTACAAAATATTTTGGAGCAGTGTCGTTAATGATGGGATTGGCGAATATAAACTGTTGATGCCATTTTGATGTATGAATTATATGTTGATGTATTCTAAGTCTTCCTTACCATCTTTTCTGGGTTACTGGTACCAGTATGTTAAATAAAAATCATCCTTCCATATTTATACTGTCAATGTTTTCAGATAATGTATTATTGTCGAAAGGTAAAATTGTCATAGTTTTGTGTTAAAATTAAAACTAGTAATTCACAAGTTGTCTACTGTTAAAGGTTGCTCAGGTTCACGTATACAGAAATTATTCTCATATTTCAGAGCGTTCCTACAAACAACATAACAGTCAATAATATATGAAAAGCTGTAGAACCAGCACCTGTAAAGTCGCAACATCTTCCATTTAATATACTAAGATTATTATTTCTACATATGTTTATCACTATTTTCCCAGCTGTATTAATTTCACAATCGGGTGCTGGTAGTTTCTTAGGCAATTCATACTCATCGAGAATTTTCGAGGTATCACTGAAAAACTTTACGTAATCGGCACCAAAATCAAAGTGCTTGAGAAGGAACTCGTCTTGCCCAATTATTAACTGGTGTCACAAGTTCTGTCTTTAAAATTTCCCACTAAAGATGCATATTTATTCGTTGTACATATGATAGAAAAAGTTAGGATACAAGCATATAAATTTCATCTCTAGTATTAAACCTTAAATATGATGGACGAATATAGATGACTCTAAAATAAACGTCATCGTCGGTTTCCGAACTGGTTTTACCGACTTTAAACCAAAGTATGTACTCTGAGTCACACTGGATGATAGTTACAAAAGGAGACATAAAATCATTTCAACAACATAACAGTTAGAAGTGGAATATTGAGTATGGCTGTGGTCTTGCTGCCAACCACACTGGTAAACTCCCCATGTGACCATGTACAATGACGCCAAGTACTATGATCGAGTATAAAATGTTGCAAATGTTTCCCAAGATCTTCCTTTAAAAATAATACGAATTTTACAATTTTAAGGCAAGCTAAAGGGTAGGACACGAGTAAACCAAACATTTTCACAAAAAGAAACGAGGTGACAATTAGCCTGAGGTAAAACTTATTTTATAATGTTGGATCAGTGATTGTTCGAAGTCCATGTCTAAAGTACATGCTAGATACAGGCACTTGACGATCGGAACGTCGCTCGGCCATTTCCTTCAGGTCTTGAATAATTCGGAAGTGGCTGTAGGAATACAATTTTATTTGATGTGTTTGGTAATTAGCCTCTGGCTGAGAGCACCACATATGCACATATGCTACGACAGCAAAGGCCGAATTATTCCGATTGTGACTTTGTCTCTTTCCGCCGCCAAACTTTTGTGACTGGGTCTCTTTCGCCACCATATTTTTACATGTGAATGAAAGTAGTTCAGAAAATAGTTCTCAATGGCGATGAATTGCATCCGTGGTTAATTTCATTATCTGACGGAAATGGCAGAGAGATATTCCGACTGAGACACTTGATTCAAGCAGCGAAAAGGGTGACAAGCTCTTGATCACAATCTCATACACTCCCAGTTAACCAAGGTAACTAAATCTCGCGGTTTGAAATCTGACACCTCTATACTGTCTGCCGATTTAGTCGATCATAACTTACAATACCGTAAATGAGATATTCCAAACCTTTACGATTTAAGTACCATATTGAGTTTTTAATGGCAACATTCACTGGAGGTTTCTCCATTGCATCGTGTCTTGTCTACTTTAACATTATTTGGAGGATAACACTTCCGGTCTTTTTCGAAGTGAACACGCCTAGATCCTAGAATAGAATTTATTCTGAAAAGTCATTTTTCTTTCAGTCACAGTGACCCTCTCCTTTGACCATGTGGCCCAAAAATTAATATGTCTCTTCCATCCATGGTTAAAATACAAACTTTCCACGAATTTGAGCAAAGTACGTAGTCTAAAATTATTTGATAAAAAAAAAAATGCCTTCTTTCAGTCTCGGTGACCCTGACCTTTGGACCCCATAAATGAAATGGTTCTTTCTTAGCCAGCAAGTAACTCATCCACAATATCTGAACACGGTACACTGTCGAGAACTGATATTTTTATGAAGAAACAATTTTTCTTCTTTCAGCAACGGTGAGCTTGGCGTTCGACCATTTTTTTTTTTTTTTTT
>JAECUM010048638.1:0-22831 GCA_016617855.1 Megalonaias nervosa
AGACCTAAAGTGCGAATTAGCTCAGTCTTAACCGGTAAACAAGGCATATTCAGAAAAAGAAACCTGATTGAATTGTCTCCATTAACTATATTTTAATGATTTTCCCTGGCAATCACTACCCCCATTCTTCAAAATTTAAAACCATGTACTGACCCTGCATTCATTCAATATTAAGATATTACATTTAACTGTATAGTACGATTTTTGTGTATGCAATTAAATGAACTTGAATAGATATCAAAGCTAACACTGACATTTGCTGATGACTGACAGCTGTTGATCATTTAATGCAATGTCAGTCATGCAGTCTTTCTCTTTCTCTCTCTTCCTTTCTCTCTGTCTCTGTCTCTCTCTCTCTCTCTCTCTCTCTCTCTCTCTCTCTCTCTCTCTCTTCTAATATTAATCCATGAATCACAGGGCTATAACTAGTTTGTATGATAGCAAGAAAGCCTTCGCAAGTGCTAAAAGGTCACCTAAAAACTGCTGGGACATTTTTTACTGAATTGAGTATCCTTCGCCTGGTGCCAGTTTTCGTGGATTACATAGGTGGCACAAACTTCGAATATATAGACCCATATATGAAGGGCGTCCTCGCTTGGAGGTGTGTTTTCGGTATGCTGTTGATCTCACAGTGAAACATTAAGGATACAACTGTAACATTTAATATGAATATATTCTGTGCTTGTGTAGCACGAGAAAACCCGGTGCGCAACATATTATGTAACTAGCCTCAGTCATGTTTTTCGTGGACTGTTCACGCGCGCTGCACCATCGCTAACCAAGTTGAAATTTGAGTTGCTAATAACACCAAATATGCTGCTGAGGATCGGATGAAACAACTGTGGCAGAAGGCGGCTAAGTCGATTCGAGATCAACTGTAAGATTAATGACTCCAGCACCACCTAAAGCTGTAACGCAACCATCGACAGAGACAATGCAGGCTGGGGTTGTTAACGTCATTAATAAAGCTGCTTAACAGAGCCTATCAGATTTTTTTATTGCCAATCTAGCAATGACAGTTGAGGATGTGAGTGGTATTGAGAAAGATCAATAATGTATAAGTGGAACCTAAAGTTTCACGATGGCTCAATTAAAAACTATTTCTAATCCTGAATTTTCCGGGGGGGGGGGATAAGTAAATGAGATTGTTCATATTATGCACGCTCGGCCTGAGATCACAATCAATGAAAATTAGAATTACAAAAGAAAGAATTCCATCTAAGGCATTCTAGGAAGTTCAGGGAAAACCGGTTCATGCTGAGGATGCTGATTTGTCACCAACGGAAACGCATCTCTGTTTAGCACGGCACGCTATTACATCGATGCAAGGCACATCGAATCTGTTCTTCACTACGCACACGTAAACACATCGATTCTTAGACTCGGCGGATACAGCGGTGATTACACTAAAACAGCCGGTTAAACAATGACGTTTGTTAAAAATGCCACTAATAATGCAGATCATAGACCATGTACCACAGTTGTTGCTAAATGTACCGTATTTTATTAAACTCTTGGACTCAGTTCGGCATTTAACCTTGGATTTGAACAGTGTTATTACAACTTATGGGCGATTCATCAAGGTGTTCATATACAATTCCCCTCAGTCACACAACATAGTGGTTGCCTGTGTTATCCCATTCACTGACTGCAGAATCATGTTAGTTATCGTGTATGCAGCTGGGAGCCACGTCAACATTGCGTCACTTCCCGCACCTATCACAGATGATAGACCCTCAATGTTACCTATGTGAAAGAAATAATCTTTGCGGAATAAATACTGTTAGAAGAAACCACAAAGTAAATATCGTTGATTGTTGAATACAAAAGCGAGTGTTATTATGAAGATATTCGAGACCACTTCAACATCAGGGCAGTCATGATTAACGAATTTCATTCTGAATATTCTATATTCTTGGATATTGTGATTGAACATTTAGAAGAAGCTGTGTTTCAACTCACTGAGCTGCGTCTTTTGAATTTTTAATTTGTAATCTATGGAAATAAATTATCTGTTGACTTTTACTTGTTAGTATCAATTCGTTGTATGTATATCTAATTAAAGACATAGAGTCACAACAACTCCAGTTTCAGAGCTATGACACGCTATGGAAGCATCATTTTTGGCAGTTTAAAACAATATCTCATAAACCAGATCGTCATTTTGTAATATCATTATTAATGGTATATTTTCGGATTAATTAGGATATGTTGCATAATGTTGCCCAAATATTGCTTTTAATAGCACAACGATGTTTAAGAAAGAGCACCGGTTACTTGCGATCCATTCAAATTTGATTCAAATTGTCCTTTATGTTATTAAGTTCAGATAAGTCTAACAGATTGCTTTCAAATAAGTGTAAAGATGCTAATGAGCTTTATACAGAAGTGTAGCTATCGATTAATATGATTCAAACACCGACCGCCCCTTTTAATTTACTACAAATATCACGATTAATAGACATATTCTGAATATCTCTGAGCACTGCGTTTCTATGGCCTAGAGCTAAATTTAGAGATCCACATTATTCAGAATATCCTTGTTATATTCCATTTACATAATTGTGACAATTGTGATCGGGACATATGAGAGCAGGCCTCTCAGAATTCGTACAAATATCAGAAGAACAAATACGAGGTAAAGACATAACTTCTTGTCTGAAAAACAGCTAAGTATTCACTTTAACCTTTAATTTAGCTGATATATTTTACTCCTCAGCACACAATTATAAAAGGTATCGACAAATGTTATCCGCATTTCACGGTTCAAAATATATTTAGAGATAACAAGATAAATAATAAATGACGGATATTCACAATGCTAAACCTTGGTCAGTATATATTGTTGGAGGGGAAATGCAAAGATGCAGCTGACTCCAATTCCTAGCAATCATGCACTTCTCAGTAGAAAGCAGTATTTTATTTCTCTTCACAACTATGTATTGACAATTAAAATGCACTTTTGATAATGTTCTGTTGACGCTGATGCATTTATAAATAACCTTGTCTCAAACGTGCTTCTTGACCCCAATTTCATGAAATCATGCATTTGTCAGTGGTTTGGAACCCAATATTTCTCTTCACTGCTACGTACTCAAAGATAAACATCGACGTTTGTGAACGGCTTTTTGAGACTTAAGATTTTATGAAACTCATTGGATGGAACGAGTCTTTTCACTTCAATATCTGGCAATCATGCATTTGTCAATAGAAAGGAACCCATTATATCTTTTCACAACTATTTATGACAATTACACATGCACAATTGATAACGTTTTTTTGCCAATTATGCATGTATCGAACTCATTCGATAACTCGTTTCTATTACAAGGCAATTTCTATCAATCATGCTTTTGTAAGGAGACAGGAACCGTATATTTCACCTCACAATTATTTAATCACTGCTTAAACAGTTTTAGTGACACTTATGCATACATGAAATTGATCTGATTAATCGATTTTCCTGAGTGCAATGTATGGCAATCGTACGTTTATTAGTAGAAAAAAAACATTTATATCCCCTCACACTGCTCATTGACAATTAAAAATGGAGTTCTGAGAATTTATTGTTGACGCTTTGCATTTATGAAACACTTTGTATGGTTCGTGTATCTTGATGTCAATTTCGGGAATTTATTTTTACCAAAACGTTTCGTTTGCTTTGTGTCTCCGGACGGCAATTTCTGGCAATCATGCATTTCTCAGCAGAAAGGAGCATTTTATTTCTCTTCGCAACTATTTATTTAGCAGCTCAAATGCACTTCTGAGAACGTTTGGTTGACGCCTATGCATTTATAACACACCTTATATTATTCATGTCTCTTGACGACAGTTTGCGGCAATTATGCATTTGCCAATAGATACAGCATTGTATTACCCGTCGCAATTACTTAATGTCAGACATCCACTTTTGAGAACATTTTGTTGAGACTTGATGCATCTATGAAACTCATTGAATGGTTCGACTCACGTCACGTCATTTTCTGGCAATAATGTAATTGTCATTAGAAAGGAACCCATTATATATATGCACCACTAATGAATTATAGTTACACATGCACATTTGAAAACATTTTGTTGACATGTACGGATGTATGGAACTCATTCGATGATACGTGTCTCTTGACACCATTTTCTTCCAAACATGCATTTGTCACTAGAGAGGAAACCTGTATGTCTCTTCACAAAAATTAATGACAGTTAAATATGCATCTTTGAGAACGTTTTGTTGATACTTTTATTTTTATGCGACTGATTCAATGGTTCGTGTATCTAGAAGCCAATTTCTGACTCTAGTACATTTGTCAGTAGAAAGGAACCATTTCTTTCCCTTCACAGCTACCTAATGACAGTTACAAATGTAGTTTTGAGACATTAATGTGGACGCTTTTGCATTTAGGAAACTCTTTCTTTGGCTTGTGCCTCTTGACGCCAGTTTCTGGCAGTCATTCGTTTATTAGCAGACAGGAACCATTTATGTCTCTTCACAACCAGTGAATGACAGTTAAACATGCTCTTTTTAAAACGTGTTGTTGACACTTAAGCACTTATGAATCTCAGTGGATAAGAAGGTTTTGTTCAAATATATTCATTTATGAAACTGATTTGATGTTTCGAGTCTCTTGAAGGTAATTTCTAGGAATCGTACTTTTGTCAGTAGAAAGGAATCATTTATTTCCCTTCTCATCTAATTAATAACAGTTAAAAATAAAGTTTTGAGAAACTCTTGGCGACGCGTTTGCAATTATGAAACACGTTCTATAGTGCGTGTGTTTTGACGTCAATTTATGTCAATCATGCATTTGTCGGTAGAAAGGAACCCAGTATGTCTCTTCACTACTTAACGACCGTTACACAGTGACGTTTAATCAGGTTTTCAAACATGTATGCATATATGGAACTCATTCGATGCTTTGTGCCTCTTCTAGAAAGTTTCTTTCAAACATGCGCTTGTCAGTAGAGAGGAACTATTTATATCGCTTAACAACCAATTAATGGCAGGTTAACATGAACTCTTTGAGAACGTTTTGTTGACACTTATTTATTTATGAAACTGATTCGACGGCTCTAGTCTCTTGAGGCCAATTTCTGGCAATTTTACTTGTATCAGTACAAAGGAACCATGTATTTCCCATCACATCTACTTAATGTCAGTTACAAATGTAGTTTTGAGAACTTCTTGTCGACGATTTCGCTTTTTATGACATAGTTTGTATGGTTCGTGCCTCTTGCCGTCCATTTCTATCAACCATGTTGTTGTCAGTAGAAACTAACACTTGTTTTCTCTTCACTGATACTTAATGACAGATATACGTGCATTAACAGTAGAAAGGAACTCATTATGCTCCTCGCAAGTACTAAATGACAACCAAACATGCACATGTGATGACGTTTTGTTGACCTTAATGTATTTCTAGAACCCATACTATGGTTCGTGTCTATTGATGCCAATTTCTGGCAGTCATGTATTTGTCAGTAGAGATGAACCGTTTGAAATTATTCACAACTAATTAATCACGGCACTTTTCATAAGGTTTGGTTAATTCTTATGTTTTTATGAAAGTGATGTTATGGTCCAATTCTCTTGAAGCCAATTTCTGGCGATAACACATTTGTCAGTGGAAAACAAAAACAGTTTTATTCTCTTAACCTCTACTTAGTTACAGTCAAATATGTAGTTTTCAGAACTTATTTTTAAATATTGGAATTTACGAAACCGACCTAACGGACCATGTCTCTTGAAACCAATTTTTCGCAAACATGCATTTGACCGTGTAAAAGCAACATTTTATTTCTCTTCGCTTCTATTAATGACAGTTGAGAATGCTCCATTGATATTGTCTAGTTGACGCTTTTGCAAATAACAAACACTTTGTATGCTTCGTGTATCTGGAGGACACTTTGCGGCAATCATGCATTTGTCAGTAGATAGGAACCATATATCTCTCTTACCAGCTCCTTAATGTTAGATTAACATCCACTTTTTAGAACATTTTGCTGAGACTTATGCATTGATGAAACTGATCAGAAATCCAGTCCAGACGGCTCCAGCCGTTTCTCGTCCAGTTTCTGGCAATCGTTCATTTGTCAGGGGAAACGAACCGATTATATCCCTTAGCAGCAACTTAATGAGTTACTAATGCACATTTGATAACGTTTTGTTGACACTTATGCATTTGTCTTACTCATTCGATGCTTCGTGTCACTGGACTCCAATTTTTGACAATCATGCATTTGTCAGTAGTGATGAACCCTTTATATCATGTAAAACTAATTAATGACGGTTAAACTTGCACCTTTTAAAAGGTTTTGTTAACACTTATGCGTTTACGAAACTGGTTGGATGGTTCGAGTCCCTTGAAGCGAATTTATGTCAATAGAACGTTTGTCAGTAGAAATGAACTATTTTGTTTCTTTCACAGCTACTTAATGACATTTAACATTTTAGTTTTTAGTTATTTTAGTTTTTAAAACTTCTTGTTGGAGCCTTTGCATTTATGAAACACTTTGTACGGTACTTGTTGCTTGGCACCTAATTCATGCAATCATTCATTTGTCAGTGGAAAGGATCCATTTTTTTCTCTTCACTGCTACTTAATGAGAGATAAATATGCACGTCTTAAAACGTTTTGTTGAAACTTATGAATTTACGAAACATTTTGGACGGTTCGTGTTTTTTGACCCCAATATCTGGGAATCATGCATTTGTCACTACTATGTAATGACATATAAACATGCACTTTTCAGAACGTATTGTTGAATGTTATGAATTTATGAAACCCATTTGATGGACCGTGTCACTTGACGTAAATTAAAGCAATTATAATGTGTTAGTGGAAAGGAAGATTTCATTGCTCTTCACAACTATTTATTGAGAGATGAAATGCAATTTTGAGAACGTTTTCTTGAGTCCTATGCATTTATAAAATACCTTGTATCATTCGAGTTTGTTAACGCCAATTTGTGCCAATCATGCTTTTGCCAGTAGATAGGAATCCTGTATTTCTCTTCAAAACTACTTAATTTCAGATAAACATACACTTTTGAGAACGTTTTGTTGAGATAGTATGCATCTATGAAACGCAATGAACGAATCTATTCCATTGACGTCAATTTCTTGCAATCATGCTTTTGACAGTAGAAAGTATCCTATTATAAGTCTTCATAACTACCTAGTTACAGTTACTCAAGAACATTTGATATCGTTTTGTTGACACTAATTCCTTTATGGAACCCTTCGAAACTTCATGTCTCTTGACGCTAATTTCTTCCAAACATGTATTTTTCACTGAAGAGGAACTCTTTATATATCCTCAGAAATAACTAATGGCAGTTCAACATGCACTTTTGAGAACATTTCTTGACATTTGTTCATTTATAAAACTGATTCAATGATTCGGGTCTCCTGAAGCCAATTTGTGGCAATCGTACATTTGTCAGTAGACAGGAACCATTTATTTCCCTTCTCATCCTCCTAATGACAGCTGAAGTATGTAGTTTTGACATCCTGTTAACGTTTTTGCAACAGTGAAACAGTTTGTGTGGCTTTTGACGCCACTTTCTGTCAAACATACATATGTCCGTAGAAAGGAAGTGTTCATATCTTCTATCAGATACTTAATCACAGTTCATAATACACTTTTGAAAACGTTTTGTCGACACTTATGCATTGATGAAACTGATTGGATGGCTCGTGTCTCTTGAAGAAAATTTCTGGCAATCGTTTATTCGGCAGTAGAAAGGAACCATTTGACAGCTACTTAATGACAGTTGAAAATGTACTTTTGAGAACTTGATGTTGCCGCTTTTGCATTTATGAAACACTTTGTATGGTACTTGTCTAACGACGTATATTTCTAGCAATCAAAGATTTGTCAGTAGAATAGAACATGTTATGTCTCTTCATATCTATTTAGTGACAGAGACAATGTACGTTTGAGAACCTATTAATGACGCTTACGAATTTATCAAACACCTTGCATCATTCGTGACTCTTCAAGCCAATTTGTGGCAGTCATGCATTTGTCAGTAGATAGGAGCACTTTATTTTCTTCACAACTACTCAAGTTCAGATGAACATCCACATTTGAGAACGCTTTGTTGAGACTTATACGTTTATGAAACTCACTGGACGGTTCGAGCCTCTTGAGGCCAATTTGTGGCAATCATCCATTTGTCTGTAGATAAGAACCCTTTATTTCTCTTCACAAATACTTAATGAAAGGCAAACATACACATTTGGTAACGTTCTGTTCTTCATTTCTCTTCACTTCTTAATGACTGAAAAGCATGCACTTTTCAGATCGTTTTGTTGAAACTTATGACTTTTTTGAATCCATTCCATGGACCGTGCCCCTTTTTGAAAGAGATTGGTAATCATGCGTTCAACCCTGTACAGCGCCATTTGTTGTCTCTTCACATCTATTGATTAACAGTTAAAATGCACTTCTGAGATTTTCTTTTTGATGCTTTTGCATTTATGAAACACTTTGTATGGTTCGAGTCTCTTGACGTGAATTTCTGGCAACCATGCATTTCTCGTTAGGAAAGAAAATTGTATTTCGCTTCACAACTATTTATTTACAACTAAAAATGAACTGTTGTGAATGTTTTGTTGACGCTTGCGGATTTATGAAACACCACGTCTCGTTCGTCTGCGTATACGCCAATTTGTGGCAATTGTGGTTAGTAGAAACGAAGCGTTATTTCTCTTTACATCTACTTAATGACAGATAAACATGTACTTTTCAGAAAGTTTTGTTTAAACTTTAGAAGTGATGAAACTTATTGGATGGACCGTGTCTCGAATTGCCAATTTCAGTTCTAGCCACAAAGCATTTGTTAGTAGAAAGTAACATTGTGTTTCTCTTAACAACCGCCTATTAACAGTTAAAATTGTACGTTTGAGATGTTATTATTGTCGCGTTTGCATTTATGAAACACATTGAATGGTTCGTGCCTCTTGAATGGTTCATGCATTTTGTCAGTTGCATTGAAACCTAAATTTCTCTTAACAGCTACTTAATGACAGATAAACATGCACTTTTTTAGAACGTTTTGATGACACTTGTAAATTTCCGAAACTCATTGGAAGGACAATGTCTCTTGAGGCCAATTTCTAGCAATCATTTATTTGTCAGAAGAAGGGGAGTCCATAGTTCTCTTCACAAACAATGACTGTCAAATAAACATCCACTTTTGAGAACTTTTCGTTGAGACATATGGATTTATGAAACTGATTTTATTGTTCGAATCTCTTGAAGATAATTTCTGTCAGGCATACATATGTCATTAGTGAGATGCAATTTATTTTTCTTGACGGATACTTAATAACTGTCAAAAAAGCAGTTTTGAGAACTTCTTCTTGACGCCTTCGCTTCACAGCTACTTAATGATATATACACATGCACTTTTCAGAGCGTTTTGTTGATCTTATCAATTTATGAAACTCATTAGATGGACAGTTTATCTTCATACCAATTTTTGGCAATCATACATTTATCAGTAGAAAGTAACATTTATATATCATTACAACTTCATAACGACAGTCACAATGTATTTTTCAGAACTTCTTTTATACTCTTTTGCATTTATGATACACCTTTTTATCTTTTGTGTCTCTTGACGCCAATCTCTGGCAATCATGTGCATACAAGTATAAAGTAACATACATTCTATTTCTATTCACAACTAGTTAATGACAATTAAAAATGCGCTTTTAAGGTGATCTGGTTGAAGCTTTTGCATTTATTAAACAATCTGTATGGCTGTGTCTCTTGACGCCAATGCCAGACAATCATGCCTTTGTCATTAGAAAGGTACCCTTTATTTTCTGCACAGCTACTTAATAACACATAATCATGTACTTTTTTTTTAAAGTTTTATCGAAATTTATAAATGTATGAATATCATTGGACAAACCGTGTGTCTTGACGCCAATTTCCGTTTTGTTGAGACTTGTGTATTCTTGACACTCACTGGACTGTTCGAGTCTCTTAACAACAGTTACTGGCAATCGTGCATTTGTCAGTAGAAGAGAACATTCCATTTCTCTCAACAGCTATTGCTTCACAGTTCAAAATGAACTTTTGGGGAAGTTTAGTTGACTCTTATGCATCTGTGAAACACCCTGAATAATTAGAGTCTCTTGACACCAATTTGTGGCAATCATGCATTGGTCAGCGGAGAGGAACATTGTATTTCCCTTCTCAACTACTTAATATCAGACAAACGTCCACCTTTGTGAACTTTCTGTTGAGACCTGTGCATTTTTGAAAATCATTGGACTGGTCGAGTCTTTTGACGTCAATTTTCGGCAACAAGCCACTACTTAATGACTGTGGAAAATGAACTTTCAGATCGTTTTCTTGTCATTTCTGATTTTATAAAACTCATTCGTTGGTTCAAGTATACTGACGCTAATTTCTGGCAACTATTCATTTATCAGGTAAACGGATAAGTTTATACATGTTCACAACTTAATGACAAGTAAACATACACATTTGTTAATATTTTTATTTACACGTACTGATATATGAAAATCTTTGATTACTTCGTCTGTCTTGCCGCCAGTTTCTGGTATTCATGCATTTGTCAATAGAGAGGAACTATATACCTCTTTAAAACCTATCAATGACATTTAAACATTCACTTTTGGGAACTTCTTTTTGATACTTATGCATTATGAAACACTTTGCATCGTTCGCGTCTCTTAACTTCAATTTCCGTAATTATACATTTATCAGTTGAAAAGAACCGTTTATTTCGGTTCACAACTAATGGCAGATGAAGATCCAATGTACAGAACGTTTAGTTGAAACTACAGAATTTATGAAACTCATTGGTTTTGACGTGTCTCTTGATTCCAATCTCTGACAATCAAGTGTCAGTAGAAAGGAAAATTTTACTACCTATAGCAACAACTTAATGACAATAAAACATGTACTGTTGAGAACTTCTTCCTGATACTTTCGCCTTCACTAAACACTTTCTGTGGTTCGTTTTTCTTGAGACGAATTTCTGGCAATCATTCATTTACCAGTACGGAAGAACCCTTAATATTGTTCACAACTAAATAAAGACAGTTACACTTGAACTTTTGAGAACGTTTTGTTGACACTTAATCATTTATGAAACCCATTGGATGGTTCGAGTCTCTTGACGATAATTTCATAAAATCCTGCATTTGTCAGTAGAAAAGAACACTTTAGGTCTCTTCAGAACTACTTAAAGACAGATAAAGATGCAAATTAAAGAACGTTTTGTTGAAAATGATGGAATCATGAAAGTCATTTGATGGATGTTGTGTCTTGATGCAAGTGTTTGGGAATCATGCATTTGTCAGTAGGGTGGTACCATTTATATCTCTTCACAACTAAATAAGTTGAGATAAACATGCACTTTTTAAAACTTTGTTTTACATTTATGTATTTGCTTATCTCATTGGATGAACATGGTCTGTTTATGCCAATTTGTTGCAATCATGCATGTGTTGGTAGAAAATAACATTGTATTACTCTTAAAACAACTGAATAACCAATTAAATAATGCACTTTGGAGAACTTCTTGTTCATTATCTTGTATTTATGAAACAATTTACACGGATTATGTCTGTTTACGTCAATTTCTGGCAATCTTGCATTTATCAATACAGAGGAACCTTTAAGATCTGTTCACCACTGAATAATGACAGCTGAACATGAATTTCTGAGAACGTGTTATTGACATTTATGCATTCATGAAACCTATTGGATGGCTCGAGTATACTGACATCAGATTTTGACAATCATGCATTTGTCAGTAGAAATACCTCTCTTCACAATTAATTGATGACAGTTAAAAATGTACTTTTGAGAACGTTCTCGGGACACTAAAGGTTTTATGAAACATTTTATCTGGATCGCGTCTGTTGCGCCAATTTCTGGGAATCACACAGTTGTGAGTAGACAGAAAGCCTTTAAATTTCCCAATAACTAGTTAACGATAGTTAGTCTTGCACTTTTTAAAACGTTTTCTTAACAATTGTGCATGTATGCAACTCCTTGGATGGATCGTTTCTCTTGAGGCCAGATTTTGACATCGTGCATTCGTGAATAGAAAGGAACATTTGTTTTATCTTCACAAATTCTTAATGTCAGTTAAATATGCAATTTTCAGACGTTTTGATGACAGTTATGCATTTATAAAACTCATCGGATGATGGGAGGCGATTTACGCCAATGTCTGGCAAAATTGCATTGATACAGGAACCTATTCTATCTCTTCACAACTACTTTATGACAGTTAATCATGCAGTTAATCAGTAAATCGTGTCTGTTCAAAGGAACCCGTTATTTCTCGTCTCAACTAAATAGTGAGAGTTACAAATGCTCTTTGAAGAATACATCTGATACAATATTGCTTTTATGTATCAGTTTGCATGTTTTGTGACTCTAGAATCCATATTCCGGCAACATGTATTTGTCAGTACAAAGTAACCCATGATATTTCTTCCCAACTAATTAATGACAGTTAAACTTGAACTTTTGTAATCGCTTTGTTGATTCGTATGCATTTATGAAACCCATTTGATGGTACGAGTCTCTTGACGGCAACTTCCGGCAAGCATGCATTTGTTAATAGAATGGAACTCTCTATTTATCTTCACCGCTACATCATGACAGATAAACATGCACTATTCATGACATTTTCTTAAAACTTATGAATTTATCAAACTCATTGAAACAAGCGTTCTTCTGGACTCCAATTTCTGGCAATTATGTATCTGACGATTGAAAAATAACCGTTGATGTCCTTTCACAACTCGTTTATGTAGGTTAAAATGCACATTTAAGAACGCGTTGTTAACACTGATGCATTTATCAAACTAATTGGCTGCCTCGTGTCTCTTGACGCCAATGTCTAGCTATCATGCATTTGACAGGAGAGAGAAAATCTTCGCTACTAATTAATGACAGTAAAAATGGACTGATGAGAATGTTTTGTTGACACTTATGATTTTACAAAACACATTCGATGGTTCGAGCATCTTGACGCCAATTTCTGGCAATGATTCATTTATCAGGTTAAGGGAGTCCTTTATATATCTTCACAACTAATGGATTGCAGTTAAACATACCCTTTTGAGAATGTTTTGCCTGTCCCCTATGTATTAATGACACTCAGTGAATGGATATTGTCATTTCACAAAAAAATACGGCGATGATGTATTTCGTTTTCGTGAAACTAATGAATTTATGGAGCGTGTTTCTTGATGCCAATTTCTGGCAGGAATGCATTTGCCAGTATAAATAATCATTTCTTTGTTTCTTTCAGATCTGTTCACAATTACTTTGTGACACTTACATGCACAAAGAGGAACGTTTTATTGAAACATATTCTTTTATCAAACCCATTCGATGTTTCGTGTCTCTTGACGCCAATTTCTGGATCGTGCATTTGTCTGTAAAACTAAAAACTTTAGTTAATCATTCTATTTTCAGAATCTTTTCATGAATCTTATGACGTTTTCAAAGCAGCTACATTATTGGGTCATTTCACGCCAATATTTAGCAACCATTCATTTGACAGTTTAGATGAACACATCATATCTATTCATAAATAATTAATTATTGCTATATTGCACATTTGAGAACGTTTTCGTGACACGTATGCATTTGTAAAACTCATTGTTGGTTCGTCTCTTGTGACGCCAGATTCTGGTAATCGTTCATTTGATAGTAGAGGTGAACCCTTCAAATCTCTTCACAACTACATAAGGAGAGTTACACGTGCACCGTTAAGAAAGCTTTGTTGAAAGTTCGAATTTATGAAACTTGTGCGATGCTTAGTGTCTCTTGACGCCGATTTCTTTCAATCTTACATTGATCTGTAAAACGGACCTCTTTCTATTTCTTCAAAACTAGTAAATGCAGGTAAATATTCACTTTTGAAAAGGTTTTCTTGACACTTATGCATATATGCAACACATTCGATGTTTCGTTTCTCGTCACGAAAATATCTGCCAATCATGCATTCGTCAGTTTGAAGGAACCCATTATACGTCTTCACACCTACTTCATGACAAAGAAACATGAACTGTTGAAACTCATTTGATGGATCGTGTCACCGGATGCCCATTTCTGGAAATCATGCATTTGTTAGTGGTTTGGAACCGTTTACAGAGGAGCATCGTTAATCCGGACCTATTTTATTCGGAAACCTTGCTATCCGGACATAATGCAACGGGAACGGAATTCATACACGTTTATTTGCTACGTTAATCATGAAATCTGCGATCCGGATCCGAAAATCGAATCGGGAACCAAAGTGTATAATTGCTACAAAACTTGTCTCGATAATCCGGAAATAATCTGTGCAAAAATAAGAAAATTCGAAAAATCGTATATGAAAATACAGTCAGTCGGACAACACAGATTCGCGCAAATTTGGAGGTGTTTCAAGGTATCAGTCTCTGATTGGTCAAATTCTAGTGGTATATTAAAATTATCAATTGATCACATAATCATATGTGAGGAAAAACTACGTAGCGTGACCCTGTTTTAACCAGCTATTATATAAACAATGTCTGTTTCAGCTTTTGACATAACATATTATTACGTGTCTATGCTCGTACAAAGTAACAAATAACAGAGAAGCCATCAAGTTTTGTAAAATTTAACAAAATAATTTATTTCCCTAGAAAACAAGGCAAAACTATTAAAACGGACTTACGGTTTGTGAATCTAATCAAAAACTTAATACCTGAATGAATAATATAAGTGACATCACTAAAAGGTTATAAATGAATCAAAGTTTGAATCAAGGTCAGGAATTAGGTCAGCTAAATCTACAATGTAGCAACACTATTATTTACTAGAACTGAACTGAATTTTCTGGAAAAACGTCAATTGCGGTGAATAAAGTTGTCATTGCAATAACATGTAATGAAATAAAAATAAAATAAAAAAATTAACAATAACACACAAGTAATTAAATTATATATACGTAACAATATGGATAATAAATTAGGTGTGTTATTAGGCCTCTTTGTTGTTTACCAATTGTATGTAAGAATCACTCTTTATCGATGGCTGTACAAATACAGTTGATTGATTTAAGCTATGGACAGTATAGGGCTTCATTTCAGAATAAAATGGGGACGTCAATTATCAGCTCAGAATCAGCTATAACAGCTGTAAAATAAGACTTATAAAAATGAATGCATTTTGCTAGTTTATCATAACGCATTTAACTGCGAGATATCAGTTTGTATTCGTTGTGTCTTTTATAAAGAATGTTTACAGTTTACTTTAGAAAATTGAAATAATACTTCTGGGTACAGTACATACATGTAGATGTACATCGCGTGACATGTTCGATGTGTTAATTGTTTAAACTTATATTTACTGTACGTGTTATATTTACTGTACTTGTATGTACAAGCGCATGTTATAATAATGTGAACTAAACAAAAGTCAATAGATGTATTCATTAATTTATTTCAACCATTATTGAATATACGGTAAATTTATGCTGGCATATACATGTACATGTATATGGTATGATGACATCGTAAAATAAAAATATGCATGATTCAAGCATAGGGGAAACTCGTTAATCCGGACATATTCACTGCGAAACGAAGATGTCCGGATTAACGAGGCTCCACTGCATATTTCTTCTCTACTATGTAATTAAAGTTAAACATGCACTTTTGAGAATTTCGTTTTACCACTCATACATTTATGAAACAGATTGGATAGTTCGTGTCTCTTGACGCCAATTTCTGGCAATCATGTATTTGTCCGCAGTATTGAACCCTCTATATTTCTTCACAACTAATTAACGTCAGTTAAACATTCGCCGTGGAGAATGTTTTGTCAATACGTATGCATTTATGAAGCTCAGTGGATGTTTCGAATGTTTTGACGCCAAATTCTTTCAGTCATGCATTTAACAGTATTACGGAGCCCTTTAAATCTCTTCAAGACAATTTAATGACTGTTAAACATGGGCTTTTGCGAATATTTTGTTAACACGTATGCATTTATGAAACTCTTTGGAAGGCTTGAATGTCCTGACGTCAATTTCTGCCAATCCTCCATTTGTCAGTAGAAAGGAACCCATTATTGACCTTCTCAGCTACTTATTGACAGATAAACATGCACTTTGCAAAGCTGTTTTTTTTTTTTTTAAACTTATGAATTTATGAAACTCATTGATGGATCGTGTCTCTTGACGCCAAGTTCTGGCAGTCATGCATTTTTCAGTAGAAAGGAGCCCTTTATTAACATTAACGACTGCTTAATGACAGTTACAAGTGCACTTTTGAGATCTTCATTTGGACAGTTATGAATGTACAAAACACTTTCGATAGTTCTTGTCTCTTTATGACAATTTCTAGCAATCATATCTTTTTCAATAGATAGGAATCCTTATTATCTCTTCAAAACTGCCTAATTAACTAAAATGTTCATATTTGAGAACGTTTTCTGGAAACGTATGCGTTTATGAAACTCACAGGATGATTCGAGTCTATTGACACCATTTTCTGTCAATCATGCATTTGTCAGTAGAAAAGAATTCATTATAAATCTAATCAAAACTGCTCGATGACAGATAAACCTGCACTTTTCGGAACGCTTTGTTGACGTGTATGCATTTCTGAAACTCGTTGGATGGATCGTTTCTCTTGACGACAATTCATGACAGTCATGCATTTGACACTAGAAAGTAACATTTTAGTTCGCTTCACAACTACATAATGGCAGCTTTATTCAGACACCTGTTTGTTCCTCATCATTTTCTTTCGGAAAGAGATAAAGTGTTTACTTAGAATCACAACATCGTCTTAATCAATCAGGGGAAAAGGTACAATATGTACTTGTATGCGCAAACGTTCACTATTTTCAACATGTGTCTGGGAACAAAATATATAAGGTGCTCTCTTATATGCACAGATATATCGTCCTTAAGACGTCGTGAAGGAATTAAGTGTTAATTAACCATATTATGATTTTCACGAACCTGATTGGAGCACACACACATACCACACACACACACGCACATGAGCGCGTAACCAGCATTAGGGCGTGACAGAAATGACATCATATTGTGCTATGAAACAGTAACACATATTTGTATATGAACTCATAAAAATAAATTATAATTCATATTATCAAGCTTCACTATTCATGTTTAAGACGAAAAGATTTATTTTTAAACATAGACACACACTTGTTGCCTTAACAGTGCGTCGCCTTAATGCCTACACACAACTCTGATAGTAAAAACATCCTTATGACGGCTCCTCACACACATATTGTCTAGTCCAGCATTAATGCGACAGCGTTTCTAATGTCCCCACTGCCATACCAAACAGAACAGGAAACTAAAATTATATTTTAGGATGATTAGAATCTTATATATATGCATTTTCAAACTGTATAGCGTATGTGCATCCACATCTTTTTGGCGATATAATCTTCACACACATATTGTGTCTAACCCAGCATTAAGCCAAACGTGTTTCTAAGGGCCCTATAGCCAAACTAAACAAAACAAAGAAATACAATTATATTTTTAAGGTGATCAAAATCATAAATATATGCCCTTTAAAACTGTATTACAACGTCTGCTTATCCGTTTGCAAACGTTTTTGTCTTTTACTTTTTTAATATTTTATTATTCCCCCTTCTCTTTGCCGAAATATAAGAACAAGCTTTAATGTGTATGTGTGAGGTACCCAGGCTGGTTCCCCTAGCTAATCGGGGTTGTCCATCCGGCCAAAGACCATTGCCTATGACGGATTACCTTCCCCCTGTTGTTTATGCGATCGATTATGTCCTGTGTTTGCTATATGTATATTTACTATAGTGTTCGCATGCTGGTGTTATTGTATTGAGGGAATTATGTCATCCCATTCCCCTGGACGTATACTTGTTATTTTATTTTTTTTAAATAGAAAATTTTTTCCTTTATCTAGTTCTTTTTGGTTCTTTATTGATTTTAAATTTCTTTAAGAATGAGATATGTTTATGTATTATATTGAAACGCACAAAATGAAAAGAAAACCCTAAACTGTGGGGTTTTTTTTCTGTTTCCATGTTGTCTGTTCGTCTCTCATTCTTTTAATTTTATTCGAAGGCAACTTACCTAGCCTGATATAAAGGGCTACACTACCTTTATTTGATAGTCGTGCTGCTTCCTATTTTGGGAAATGATTTAGTGGTGCCTCGAGGTTTTCTAAAGCTGGAAAAAAAGGTCTAAAGAAAAAAGACCGACAATCAAAGTGAAAATTAACCAAAAATAGGAAACACTTTTCCCTGTGCTTCTGTATGTTGATTTGTGCTTGTGTTTGTTAAAATGAGTGAAACCATTTTGTTAGTGTTGTGTTCGTGAATCCTTTATGGGTTTTTTTGTGTTTGTCCATGTACTGCGTCTGAGGTTTTCATGAACTACCCCACAGCCCTGTTCAATTCGTTCTCTCTACGCTGATTACTCCCTCTGGTACGCAGATTCCCTGTCCCCGTCTGAAAGGCCTGGCGTACCTATCTAACGAGATTGTTAATGTCATGCTAGATTGGTGGGTTTCCCTTTTTTAATGTGAGTTTCAATGTTCCATTATGCTTATAAGCGAAAATAAAACGAGCAACTAAGGGAGATACCGTTAAAAAAGAACAAAAGTTTCAAAGACTTAACAATTCCATTCCATCACCTTTGTGTACTTGTGACATGTGAGAGAGGAGCCCCAGCACACAGTGGTATTCTACAAGGGTGCAGGACAAATGTCATTTTAGTCAGGCACGTATTGTTTAATCCTAACTACATGACCACATTTCAACATTGTTTTAACAATATAATCAGTTATATTTTGTACAAATTTTATCCGATATTCCGTCTAGATATTATAAATTATTTCTTGAGTATCTCTCTTGTTTGCATATCTGCATTATGAAGTTAATTGTTCTACTTCATTATTCTCACATTGAGCTATTGCATGGTATTTTGTAGAAGTGGCTGCTTTATATCTTGGAGATTTGGTTATTTCCTTTATCATGTGGAGTTTGAAAGCCACTTCGCCCGAAAGCCATCCCTCGTGGCAAAATTTAAATATCATACTTTGAACTTGTAAGGACTTTAATTCCCACCCATGTCTTCCACACATTTTCCCAGTTAATCCCCCAGTGTTTTGTTCTACTTTACATTTGACAGTTTGCATTGTTTCCCCCCATCCATTCCAGTGTTTGTCTCTATCTGTCTCTGTCCGTCTGTCTATCTCTGTCTGACTGTCTGTATGTCTGTCTGTCCCTCTCTCTCTCTCTCTCTCTCTCTCTCTCTCTCTCTCTCTCTCTCTCTCTCTCTCTCTCTCTCTCTCTCTCTCTCTCTCTCTCTCTCTCTCTGTTCCCAATAGTTCCTGTAGCTCTCTATATTTTACACATATTTCTTTAATATGTCTATATTTCCGTGCATCTTCAAGTATTTTAGTTAAAATGTTGTTCCTATAATGTCGGATTTTATTTTACTGTTATTAAAATATATATTTAAAGTATTAACTACCTTAACTATAAATAGATTGGGAAGACTTAATCAACCCCTAGTATTCGTCCTATCTAATGTTTCCTTGGGCAGATAGTGAGTTTTGCTGTTCCATATATAATTTAAAATTTGTCTAATTCATTCCGTTGTTTCCATGTCCACGGATTTTAGGATATAATTCACATTGCTATAAGCCTAAATGTGTGTCTTAGCCGCATTATGCACAGTGGCATAAGCATCCAGATATCTATATTCTCTTTTATCTCTGAAACTATGTATTTACAATATTCATTTTTGCTTTATGGCCAAGGGTCATTCATAAGTCCTTGACCTTATCTTTTGTTAGGTGAGGTGGGAGTTCCGAGTGATTCCTCTTCCAGTTTCCTATCTTTAAAATTTCTGTTTTGTTGTGGTTCACCTTAGAGTCTGGGGCTTTTCCGAAAGTTTCAAATTCCTTTTGCAGGTGCTTAAAGATTTTGCATCCTTGATAACGTTCGTGCAATCATTTGCGTGTTGGAGTATCTTTAACTCATGTTTCAAGCTTCAAATGGGTATATTTTATATTTTTGAGTTTGGGACCCAATATTAAAATTGCTATTACGTATAATAGCATGGACGGTAGACATCCCTTTCTACTGACTTTTGAATTTCAAATTATTCCGTGATTGCTGTTTACCTGTACTCACGATTTTATTCAGGTATACACGATTTCGGCCCATTCCGGATTTTTTTTTTCCCGAAGCCAATTCCTTTAGTACCTGTTGTATGTAGTTGTGTTATAATCTGTCGAAAACTTTATTTTCGGTCAAGAGTGTCATGGCATCCTTTTGACCAGATTGGTGTATATAGGCTATCATTGTTTGTATGTTTAAAATATTAATCTGAATATCCCTACCTTTTTCACCACAACCTTAGTTTTCATTAATTATTTTCCTCATACAATTCTTTATTCTATTTGATAAAATCCTATTCAATGTTTTATATTCGACATTTAGAAAATAGATTGTCCTCCAGTTTGTAAGGTCTTCCTATCTCCCTTTCCCTTGTATTATACAGTGATCATTCCCTCCCTCATGGATTTAGACATATATCCCTTTCCAAAAACATTTTATTATATAGTGATTCTAAAATCGGCGTTAGTTCCGTGGAGAGCCCATCCTTCCCTGGCGACTTTCCTGTCACCAGGGATGAAATTGTTTTCCTTTTTTTTTTCTCATTTAAGATGAAATTATCACACATGTCTTTGTGTTCTGATGACATCATTGCACATTCTACCTCTCGCAAGTATTCACTTATTATCTTGTTTTCTATTTTTTTAAGAAGTATGTATACCCTGACTGTATTGTAAACACTTCAATATATTATCTTTGTGTGTATAAATATTATTTCCATTCCTTATACTTTCCAGATTCTACTTTCCCCCCACCTTTCTTAATTCTTCCCGCTTATATAACCCCTTTGCAGTTTTTGTAAAGTATAGTAAAAATTCCCCGTTCTTATTTCCCTCCAGCATTTTGCTTCTCTAAAATTTTATTTAGAAGTTTCTGTGTAATTTCTTTTTCCTCATCTATCTCAAGTCTAAAAATCCTTTAAGCTCTCGTTTCTCATTTTGTATTTTCTCTCTCCTTATTTTACAATAATTTAGAGTTTTCTTTTTTATTTTCCATTTTAAGATATCCCATTCATTTTCAATATCTTGGTTGCCTTTCTATGTAAAATCCCTCAATCCTTCTGTTATAATTTCTTCATATTCGTTTCCAATAATATTTTATTATTTAATTTCCATTTCTCCGCCTCTACCTTTTCTCCATTATTATTTCTTTATTAACGATTTTGTCGCATTAACATCTCCTATTTATAAGAAAAGCATTGCAAATAACATACCTGTTCCGAATATAGCTATCTGCTGTGTTTCTATGGCATAGAGCTAAAATTAGATATCCCAAATCTTCGCACCACCTAGTGTTAGCCAACCCATATAATTGTTAATTGTAATGAACAAACGCTTGCAAATGTAAGAATGGGTTCAAGGTAAAGCCGTATCTGCTTGGCTGATCAACG
This sequence comes from Megalonaias nervosa, assembly GCA_016617855.1. Taxonomy (NCBI): domain Eukaryota; kingdom Metazoa; phylum Mollusca; class Bivalvia; order Unionida; family Unionidae; genus Megalonaias; species Megalonaias nervosa. Next base: position 21,580 of record JAECUM010048638.1, read on the forward strand.
TCTACATGCTCACATTGAGCTTCTTTTAATTTATATTATATAGTTTAATCCTAAATATACTTACGTTTTTAAAGCCTATTGAATGTTAGCTGCATTTCCGAGTTCATTATATTTTGATGATATATCATCAAGTAATATTAACGATAATTATTATAATAATGTGTCTTGTTTTAAATTAACGTTGTTTGGCTGATTTATACAATCTGATTGATCAATTTCATACTCAATAATGTTCCATGGTGAAACAAAAATATACGTCGGTATGTTTCTTAAATTAGTGGAAGCACGGATTTTGTGGAAGATTTAAGTGAAATCCTCATTTCAAAACCTTAAAGAAAAAACACACACACGTCACATTAACCGATTAAAAGACGTAAAGGACGAATTAGCTCCGTCTTGACCAATAAACAAAATCTATTCAGAAAAATAAAAAACCTGATTGAATAGTCTCAAAAAATTATATTTGTAATGTATTTCCCAAGGCAATCACTTCTCTGATCATTCCAAATTGAAAACAATTTTCTGACGCTGCATTTATTCAATATTCAGCTGTTACATTTAACTGTATACATACAACTTTCTATGTATGCGATCAAATGGACTTAAATCGACATCAAAGCTAACACTGAAATGCCCTGATACCTGACAGCTGTTGATTACATAATGCGATGTCAATCATGCAGTCTTTCTCTATATCTTACTTTCCTTCTCTCTACATATGTCTTTCATTACATTTTAAATACCGCTTTTCACTTAACAATTGTCACTAATATGAACTATTCCTTCCTCCAAAATTTACCCGTCCCAGGACTCCGCATGAAACCTTTAATATAAGGTTCTCCAAACCTTTTACTTCAACTTATACATCGTTGAATATATGCTTGCCTACACCAGTAAGGACTCGCCATGTCCTTTCCAGGGCTAGTGAAGGATATTTTGTTTCTTCCAAGACTTATAACAAGATTATTTTAAGCTATTTGGGTGACGAAGCTAATTATGAAAAATGTCCCTTCCATAACCAGACGAATTAGTAATACAGTGCAGGAAAAATATATCTTGATTGTTCCATATACTCACCTTATATTTTACCTAGGCACGTCATGTTACTTTTCTCACTCAAATCTTATACTGGGTCATAAATTCTAATGTAAGTTGTGATCAAACATATGACAACACACTCATTAATCGGGTTAAACTTAATTTGCCCGATATATATGCGTGTGTGTGTGTATATGTATGTATGTATGTATGT